>JAMKCH010009538.1:0-108112 GCA_023653785.1 Ophioderma brevispina | reverse complement strand
CCACCAACTTATTTTGGTTTGATCTTTGAGCAAGTCCAGCACAATAATGTGACCGTAGGGACGTATTTAGTCCTTCACTTATTGACGGAGAACACTTTTACCGTATCGTTTTGGCCAATTCTCAGTCAATGGCCGGACAGCTAGGCGGATATTTATTGACCTAGGAGTGACTAAAATAAGGGCAGCTTATGTCAAAGCCAGAAGATTTGTTTGTTGTCCATGGGGATTCTTTGATCGTATTGCTATGGAAGAAATTTGGTTTGTCTGATTTCGTGGTCGCGCCTGTCAAGGAAAAAATGCTTCCGCTTTCATTGCGATCATCTTTGGTTTTAGCAAACAGAATCAACAAAAAACCGGAAATGATACTCCCCATTCCAATAATTGTGTAACACATTCCGCTACACAAACAAACCCATATAACTGCAAGATTTCCCTGGGATTTGTTGGGGGCCCAGAAACCTATTCACGGCGAATCATGCCAATTTTACCCACATTTCTCTCTCAGGGCCTACATGGAGATGACTTTCAAACTTTTTTCAATCATTTGAAAACGTCGGCCAGTTTTCTTTTACGACACTGACATAAATGCAATTTGATTGTTTTGAATATGATCAACATACTGGTTTTTGAAGTTCGCATTGCGTGCTCACAGCTTCATCCTTGACCTACTTCAAATGTATAACCCCTGGAACTAAATATTGGTGTCCGTACTTACGGCATATTCGATTCCCTTTATCTCTGCAATCTATTATAAGCGTACTCCGTTGTGATGCCCCACTATATGTGTTACCCTTGATTTAAAACATTTTTCATTATATATTCATATCTCCGTTAAGTTGTTTTTTCTCCCAAGAAAACCAAATGTGCATATGTTTAAAACATTTCGTCTTCGGTCAATTATATTAACATTTGATCATAAATTAACCGTATATTTCATGAAGTTCGCCAAAATCAATTAATTTCGTCTGTCCATGGCTCAGTTTCGAATGACAAAGGAATTTCCCTTGGTCATATTATTTCACTTTTGCTCATATATTTTCGGTTCGTGTACAGTATGTTTAGGCCATGACTAAAAGGTAAGGCCTGTAACATCAACACAATTTATCAGATTTTATTCTGTCTTTTTCCTTTGTTTGTATACCAAGCACAAAGATACAGAACAAGATTAGGAAAAAAAGAATAAAGAAATAAAAATAATCATATAAAAAGTAAAGAAAGAAAATTGGGTGAAATAAAGTAAAAAGAGAATGAAAAAAGCAAAAGAGGTGAAAGAAAAGAAATATGAGATAAAAAACAAATTAGGTACAAGATAAAAGAAAAATATAAAAGAAACGAAAATCAAGGTAAAGAAAATGAAAAATGAGGTGAAAGAAAACGAGAAATGAGGTGAAAGAAAAATAGATAAAGAGAATATTGGAATAAGAAAATAAGTTGAACGAATGAAAGAAATGAGGTGACAATTTGACCATGACCTTAAAGTGCCTTGACCTTTGGAGCATTTGGCCAAACGTCCTCATTTGAAGTCGGATCAAAAACAAAATATACATTTTAGATTCCGTGTGAGAAGGCGAGTACGTTACATGCATATTAATTCCATTAGACAGTTCTTAATTTTTAACCTCCCGTGTTTAATTTTGTTGTGCCGCTTCCCCAGAGGCCGGAACATTGAGAGGCAAGAGCCAAGTCCAAAACCCTTCAACACGATCAGGGAACCCCAAGAGCGCCTTCAAATCTTGCTCTCCAGTTTGGTCCGGATCTACAGGCTGGTCGTCTATTATGTACATTGGATTGGCTGATGAGAACTCGAGTTAAGTACTATTGACCTTCCATTGTGAGGTTTCCACAACGTGTTTTGACTTTCTTCTGTGAAGGCTCACAAGCAATAAACGGTCATAAAGTATGCCGAAGGTCATTCAGCGCCATGTAGCTGAAAGTAATCTATCACTGACCTCTGCACATGGATAGCGGGTCGATCTAGGTCGCCGAGTGAAAACCAATAGAATTTGCTTTTTCGCCTTGGCCAAAATGGCGGGAAACAAATGAATACACACTGACACAAATTTAAAGGGAATTTTGTATAACAATAGAATATCGGTGTTGGAATATTTGCAACCACCATGTGTATGTATTGTCTCCTGCCATATTGCCAAGGCGAAAGCAACTTCCTGTTGTTTGGAATTAGGAACGGAGGACAGGAATGGAATGCTCCACTATACATAATATTGCTGTTAGTGAGGTCGCTACAAATTTCCCCTCCTACAGCGAAGTCTGTTACCATCAAAGATGAATAATGCCGGGCCCGTCATAAAACTACAGTGTCCGTGTGACTTGGTGTCTCTACCACCGTCTGTCTATTGTGTTCTACATTGAGTGCTGTATGCATCATGTTTCAGCACTGATAAACCACTGGCCTCGTCTACAAGGTCACGGTTATTCCGTACATGTTCTATGGTAGCTAGACACTCTCTCATGGGGGACACTCTTACAACGGTAAACAATGGAGAGAGAGGAGAGTAATTGCGCATAAAGCGCCTAGTAAGGACGCAACACATAGGCCACAGCGAGACTCGAACTCACAACACCGTTGGGATTAATGCAGAGTAGAGATGACATTCTAAATGCAGCTTTATTTTAAAATGACAAAAAAGTCTGAGTTGCAATCACATGTAATGGGAGGATTATTTAGTAGTCAAAATCAGTCAGTTATGATAATCAGTTGTTTGCCCAGGGGGGGGGGGGGATACAAGTATCATTTGGAACATGGTAACCTTTTTTGTGGTAGTGAAAGGAAGGAATCACAATTACGACATCACTGCATGTGTTTTAATTCTCATCCAACTTAACTAGACGCATAACCCCCGCAGCCCCGCGCAAGTGGCTGTAAGCCTGACTAAAACTAAACGGGGATCCGTCTGCCATACAGTCCACGGTAAGGGTATTAGCCGGCTGACTATGTATCAGTTTGTAGACTTATGGACCCATCTTTTTCACATCATGCGGGGACAATTGAATGTTAAGTAATTTAAAGCACAATAAACAGAGTTGAATCTTAAAAAGGACTTTTATTATGGGAATAACAGCCAATTTTTGGGAAAAAATAAAGATTTGAGGACGTCACGCATTGATGGTTGTATTATTTTGCTTCGGGGTACCCATTCAGGTAAAAATTGCGTACGTATCCCTACATTGACAAAAAAAAACCGATTATCGTCATCGTCTACGTCGGTTTTTGAATCAGTGAGGGAAAAGGCAAATTGTAATGTTTTATGAATAATAAACGGTGGTCTTTTGGAAAAAAATAATAGCACTTTGGGGCAGAGGGTCACTGTACAGCCCTTGATTAACATAGCGGATTTATCTATCGGTCGCCCCAGAAGAGCAAACTGATACATGATACCTGACACGTGACCCTGATACCTGACACGTGACCTGGACCTTGATTACAAACTATTCATTCGTTAACGTTTATAACTACAATACGGCATAGCAGCAAGCATTCTGTCTCTCCGTGTCACGGCTTAATCGACAAGATATGAGACTATACATGTGGTTCTGTAGTAAAGACTATTTCCAATGCGTTTGAAGGCGTAGTAGTAAACACTATTTTTCCAATGCAGTTCAAGTCATAGAGTGGTACTTTTCAATGACGTTATTGTTGCATCTCCAGTTACCAGCATAGGGGGAAGCTAATCTTCAAATAAATGCAAAGTAATGGCTCCTTAAGTGATAGCATTGAGACCAGTAATAGTAGCATGTCATGTCACGCATGAATTTGACACATTTAAAATTCAATGATAAGCTTATACTGCCACGGTGACACCATCACCATTTGACTGGTCATCTTAAACGCAAATAAGACTGGCATGGCCACAGCATGCTTCTAACTCGATCCATTTCCTGATCACCAATATAGCAACTGTTAAAACTGATTGGTAATCGGGTTTTTTTCTAAGAGTCTGGGGTATCTCCATGGTAGGTGATTGTTACCATTGGAATCAAAAGGTGGATTTGGAGGCCAAAATTTACCTTGCATGCAATAACATTGGGTTCCGAATTTGTTTGACACCCTCAACTTTGTTTACATCCAGTTTTCAGGTGTGAATTTCAGCTGTGCTTTTTTATGTGGTTTTGTATTGAATTGTACACTGTTAAAGATGCTTATATGTTGAGGATTATTTTTTAGCTTCCTGATTTTTGTCAAATTATGTCATGTCAAAAAAATCAGAAATCTTATAGGCAAAGGTTGACGAGTTCCACGGGGGGGGGGGGGTCAACTCGTCACTTTTACACGTGAAGGTCGCTAAATTTTAGCAAGTTAATATCGACCCCAACCTCAAAAATATCAGTAAGTTTCTTGGTTGTGTGGAAGGTAAAGTATTAAATTTACCCTTTTCTGTTCAAAGTAGTAGTTCCGAATTACGATCTTAAAGATCAATGATTTTTTGAGGGTTGCAAAATTTTGCCCCAGTGGAGTTCCCCGCGACGGCATGACAACATGCTTTTTTTTTTTGCAATGAAACACCTTGGCATCTTTCTCTCTTGGACTGAGTGCTTTTTTTATTTAATTACAACTGCATCAAAACAAAAAAACAACCTAATTAAAAAAAAATGGGCTGTAAACCGATATTTTAGAAAATATTTTTTCGACCTGTTACGTTAGGAGCTACTTTGTTGGGGGTGCAGTGATCTCAGTTCCATATTAGCAAAAATATGGGACAGAAAACTGAGTCTACTAGGCAAAGGCTATTGCACGCGTCGTGAACAAAATTTTAAATTGGCTATACTATGACAATAACAACGCTTATCATTAAGTCATAACACATAGTCGCTAACACCACTAATTGTGTGCCCTAAATTATGCTACAGCCATGCAATAATAGCCTACGCAGTGTATAATCAGTACATTGTAAGTTGTGCATAAATTTACTCAACAGCTTAGGCCCCGACCCACGTCCGTTGCCAATGTTTTCATCGTCATGCTATTAAAAGTTCACACAATCTGGCTTCTGTTAAACTTACCTGTGATAACTCAAAACTCCACGAAAGCTTTCCAGCAAAAGTAATCTCTATCAAAACATAATACCCTGAAACCCCACCCTACGCGACATGGTACAGAGCATGCGCTCTGTAGCCAGCGCACCTATAACACTCTAATATCAAAAACAGCCCTATTATACTTATTAGACACCCCAAAACCCTTGCCACCCCCCCCGGATTACTGGGGGTAGCGAACAGATACATTAGGTGCCCAATAAAGCTTCAGACTTGGATTTTTCGTTGGTACTAAATGTAACACTTCTTTTTAACCCTCCTTTGAAGCTCGAGGGCTGCGAACTACTCTCCTCTTCTAAAATGCAAAAGGAAGTGAGTGAAATAAGTGAAAGAGCGACCTATTTGATAAGATAAGTACACTTTCCATAATCGGTTACCTCCTAGATTAATGACGGTGTAAAAGGAGATATTGTCCGGCGGAGCCATAGTTGGGCTCCATAGACGACAACGGAAAAAGTATGAAAAAATAATGTTGAGTGAAGAGTCAACTCTATCGAGTGCCCATTCTTCACCTTGTAGGCGGATGTGAATCCGGGGGGACCATATCTCCTGTTGTCACCACCGGGGTTTATTCGAGGACAGCGCAATGCCTCTCTTTCGTCGGATTTATTACGCTGGCCTTGAGAGTTGCACCAGACGACACCCTACCGAAAATTATTGGCTCCCGCATCAGGGCGCAGAGTGGGACAATGACGGGAACGACCTTTCAATTCAAACTCGAAAAAAAAAAAAAAACAAAAAAAAACAAAATTTTATTAGTACAGAATGTATCGTTTCTTAATAGTTTGAGTAAATTACCAAACTAATGCTATACAAAGTAAATCACTCCCGAGTGGGACATGTGGTTACTCTTTAGTACTCTTTTACCGTGGAAATTGGACTCCCGCATAAAAAAATTGATTTCGAGATTGATCTGATTACATTCTTAAAGATAATGACAATACTTAAATGTTTCAAATCAAGAACTGCAGAGATCGGTTTGTAAATCTGAATTGAAAACAAATAATCGTTAAGTCAACCCCAATTTTACTAATGACCAACCATGTATAACGGTCATGGGCAATATTTGCTGCTGATACCATTACCGTGAAACTTAATACCAATGGATACAGTACTGTTAAAGGGCATAATGGCATGAAAAAAAAAGATTATTATGAAAAGGGGCCCGTAACTGAAATCACTTCACGAGTTGAAAACAATTGGATGTTACATTTTGTAAAAAAGTAAAACTTGAAAGAGTGGGGGGGGGGGACTGGGGTGGCAGTTGTTGGGCAACTCTGGAACAGAAAGCAAGGTGTTCACATCCCTGACAGAATTTACAGTGTATCTAGTTTATTCAAGTTTGGAAATGTGGGCGTAAAATTGGGGTCAGCTCTTGTTCTGCTAATGGGGAGTATTTCTTAGTACGTTATGTTTTACTGGAAAACATCGTAAGCCACCTAAGGGGGCGATTGGATATTTTGGAAGTCATTTGTTGATATTCTGATCAGTTTACATGTTCAAGTGTCTAAAAGTTCTTTCTTACTGAAATACCTTAAGAAAGAGAACCTGCACTAAGACTTAATTTTATATAATATACGCTATAAAAATAATTATTGAACACATGTCCAAGTGGTTTCATTTTGAAAAAAATAGATTTATATTATTTTGTTGTTTTATTAAAATTAATTACAAATTTTGTCTGAGCCACGCGCTATTGAAATTCGCGCTAGTCTATATGGGATATGTATAAGGTTATGCAGATACGGACGGCACAGTTACCGCCATACACCTTCACCAGTGACGCGTCCTAATGTGTATTCCTATGGCATGTATGGACGCAAACGTTGCCGGCGTATATGCATAAAACGTATACACTAGCGCTGGTTTTAAACAGCACAAGGTCAGACTAGATGGTTTGAAGTAGATTTATGGTAATATTATTTTGTTTTTCGATGAAACCACTCCACGTGTGGTCAATAATTATTTTATGGGAATTATTATAATAATATTCTTTGTACGGGTTCTCCTTTAAATATTTTTGTTTAATAAGAATTAACATTGTTTGATTAATTGATTGTTGATCATGTCTTTCTATGTGATTTATAGATACGATTAGATAGTGGTGTCAGGAAATGTCGCCCAGAGCTAATGTGATTACTTTGGCGCAATATAAATTGAATTTATTGTGACCTTTTTTTAATTGTCCCTTTGGTATATGTATTATGGGTTAATCGCGGTATTTTATCGGCTATATTTTTCTACTCTTTTATATGGCTCTCTCCGCTATAGGAATGATATCAATAACAAAATTCCTTTTGTGCTCTTGTAAATTATCAACAAAAAGAGTATACGACCACACATTTTACGGGCGATGTTTCGAACAAGCTGGCATCCGGTTTTTTAGGGTCAAATAATTTGCCAGAAATAACATCGGAATCCAAAAATAGCTTCAAAATGTGCCAGTGTCGCTCAAATCAGGTGCAGAGTTTCTAATGATATGTGAATAGGGGTCAGGGGATTAAAGGGGTTTTTTTACTGGCAATTGTACTAAAATCACAATATTCGAATTGATTAAACAATAGTGTGTATTTAATGTTGTTAGGAAAAGTAAGTAACTTCTTTCACATTGCCAGTTTTAAAATTTAGTATTAAATGAAACTAAGGTATTGTTTCATTTATTGTAGAAAAGATTTTACTGTAGCCAAAAACCCCATCACGAACTGTTGACTAGGAATTGTGATTTTTTGTGTGCCGACAGTGTGATCGAGAAATGTAATTTTGCATGTTGTTTATAGGAGGGGTTTTGAAAATAGGACCACATTTGATTTCCAAAGTCAAAACGCACATCAGGAAGCTTTCCTTCCGGGTGATGAGACGCCTTCGTGTATTTCGTGAAATATCGCCATCGTTTTTAACATATAGTTGCGAGATGTACTAAGATTTAAAAAATTCACACGCCCGTCTTGGTATGTGTCTTTGTGTTTTTTTAACGAAATATTATAGCGCAGTCTCGTGTGCATATTGCTATGGTGGCCGTTAAAATGAGTACAATCGAGATACCCAGTGATTGCCAGTGGCCAAAAATCATTTAGTCCAATTTTTCATTTAAGCGTCGGTGCCCAGACAAACAATTACGCAAAGGCGCACTGTTATCGAAATGATTCCGAATCAGAAAACCTCCAAATTTTTTTCTGAAAAAAGATGTGGGAAATAGCCAGAAGTGACCTAGAAGAATTGTAATGTGAGAGGCAAAGGGGGCACTCTGCATGGAAAAAAGAAACCGTCGCTTTTCAGTAGTAGGGACATCTTTACTAGCAGAAAAACAAACTAGTGTACTTATCGGAAATTTTAAGTGATGTTCTGGGGAAAACTGTGCTCCATGCCATTTCAACCCCATCACCAGAAGTTATAATGGCTTCAAAGATAGGAAAAAACAAAAAATACGTTCTGTATTCCAAGAAGGGAAGATGATCACAACCAAAGCTTTTATCAAATGTAATGTCTTTAAACATGTTAAATGAAGAGTGTGTTGACTTGAACTTGATTGCAACACAAGCAAAGATGAAACTAAACAAATTTTGAAAGGCCTTGTCTTTACTACTTACAACCTGATAGCATTCTTAATTAAATTTAATTCGTACATTTTAAAAAATCTCAAACCTGATTGTATCATTTTTGAGACAGGTTGTATTCGTTGAATACACTTAAGGCACCGTTCATTATGATTCTCGACAATTCGACAACCTGGTACAGTTGCGTTCACATCGCCATAGGGCTTAAGCAACTGATCAAGGACAGGATCAGTAAGATGTTGTGAATGTGCTGCAGTTTTATCTTGGACGATGAGAGTTTAAAGGAGGGGAAAAGATTTGCTGGTCACTTAAAAAATACAGGGGCACATAATAGTTTTTGGCCACACACACTGCAAGATTCAAGTGGGAGTACCAGCGAGGGCAAAAAGTAGGGATGAAAAGACTATTTCCGCCATTCTGTTTCTCGATCCAAACTGAGATGATTAGCCGCATGACTGACCAGGTTCATTTTGTCATTAAAATTAGCTTAGAGATACATGTAAGTTTAACCGTCGTCTAATCAACGTCTTTATAAAAGTGGGATGGTTAACGAAACAAATCCGCTGTCTTCGGCAGTGAACACATTAACTTTGCAAACATTTTCGAAATTTTAATGCAGGAATTTTGATTTCGAGGATGTCTAAAGTATAGTCCGGTTGCGTCGAAAACATTAGGTCGATTTTGGGATTAACTATACCAATATGAAAACTGTTTCAGAATAACAAATGATCCTCAAGTAAAATGCACTACATTTTGTAAAAGTCATTTGTTCAAGTAAAAAAAAACATTAAATTGTTTGGACCCATAAGGATATTGTCATTTTAAACGGAACCCGTCAAAGCGACCTAGTAGAAGTTTAAGGAGAATCGTGAATGAAGGCAAACTTAATTCATGTTTTCTCGAACACACGCACACAGGAGCCAATTTAGTGGTGATACAAGGTCCTTTCTTATCTTCCACCTTTCTCTCCCCCCATTTTCTCACCCCCTCCCCCTTACCCTTCAGTCCACGCTTATCTTGCACTTTTATATTAGCTTTCCTACTCTTCTACTTTACCCATCTACACTTCCCCTTCTCCTCACCTTTCTCACTCTCTTCCTTCTTGCCAATCACCTTCCTTCTCTTTCTACCCTTCTTCTTCTTGCCTTCCAATCCCCTTACACCTTCAGTACAATCACCCCTTCCCCCTCCTCCACCCCGCCCTTTACTTCTCCCCCTCTCTTCCTTCATTCATTTTTACCTCTCACTCTTCCCACGTATTACACACAAACTTGTTTTGATTTGATATTTGAGCAGTCCAGCACAAATAATGTGACCGCTAGGGCTATTAAGTCTTATGTTATTGATGGAGAAACTTTGTACCGTGGTTTGTCAATTCTCAGTAGTAAACTGGACGGAACGCTAGGCGGATAGTTATTGAACTAGGAGAGTGGACTAAACTAAAGCGGCAGAACTTATGTTCAGAAAGAAGCCAGACGGATTTTGTTGTGCCAGGGGATTCGTGATATTTATTGATATTGCAGAAACACTTTGGGTTGTCTGATCCATGGTCTCGCCTAGAAATGGAAAAAAAAAAAAGCGCCGCTTCCTTGCGATACATTTTTGTTTTAGTAAAAGAGAATCAACAAAGCAGGGAAATGATACTCACAATTCAATAATTTGTATTCACATTCCCTGCTACACGTATAAAGCAGGATTCTTGTGGGTTTGTTGGGCCCAGAAACCTATTCACGGCGACCATTGTCAATTGTCATATTTCGCAGGGCCTAATGCTGATGGACTTTCAAACCATTTTTATTACACTTTAGTATTCATTCATTTGAAACCGTGCCAATTCTTTTACGATAAGGCAATGGCCTTCGATTGTTTTGAGATTTACTGATCAACATAATGTGTAATATTAGTGCATATAGCAGATGGCTCTGCATGTACCGGGACGATTGTTGGTATATCTTTATCTCGTGGTTGCTGAAGTCTATATACATAACCATAGGTCACTAATATTGGGAAAATGAAATGGAGGTAACATTGTATTAATTTTCAAGAACATTTCCCAGTTTTATGTACGTGAACAGACAGTTATATGATTTTAATAATTTATTATGAATTTACACTGATGGGGACTACAGAATTTGTTATATACCTGTTAATTTTGCCCCACGCCTATTAAGCATGTCAATTTAACTGTATCCATTAATCATCAAATTTATTTTGATCACCGCCAATGGTTAATGTGTCAGTTATCAATGATAAGCAATTCAATGTTAGGCAAGCGTCATACCGCTGAAAGATTTTATAAGCATTTGAATACAGAGTGCCCGTGCAGCCACCTTTGAGGGTCAAACAATACACTCACCTGAATATTAGAATGTGGTCCAGGTGCAAAGCAGGTGAATGTATAGTTCATATTTCACGTCCACCTCAAACATGGCTGATACGAAACACGGACACTCTCTAGCTGGATAACTATGGCGTCATATACAAAGCATCCCAGAAGAATTTAACCCTGAAACAAAGGGTTTATTTGGCGAAGCTGTGAGCTGTATGACTATAATAATTATTTTACTATAAAGTAGAAACAGTAAGTTTTCAAATGACATCTTAATGGCATTTCTCCAGTCATGCCTCATTGAACACCATTACTTTGAAAAGGGTATGCCAAAAATCACTTGTGACAGTTGGGGCAAAAAGATAATGTAAATTGTTTTTAAATGATCAAGATCAACAATATTTATTTGATGTTTTTAGTACTTACCTGAATTATTCACCAACACCTTCAACATGTCCGCCCTCTCTTTCGATACAAAGTATGCATCGACGTCGCATGTCAGTCGCAGCCCGTTTGACCATTGCAGGATTATCACAAAAGACGTCCTTTGAATGCGGGCTCGCAAATCCTGAAAGTTACGCGGTGGACAGGTGTAAACTTTGTTCTTCAAATATCCCCATAAGAAAAAGTCGCAGGGTGTCATATCAGGTGACCTGGCGAGCCATTCCAGAGTACGATTCAGGTTACAACTCTGTCCCCACGAAAAGTCAATGTAGGCAATTTCTGACAGCAATAAGTCTGTTAGGCATGTGTACAATCCTGTACCCACCACAACTGTCGGAAGTCACCATTTTGTTGCAGTAGAAAATGTAGATCAAGTTCGGGCACACCATCGTGGTTACTCATCTGGAGATGATCTTGCCCATTGGCATTTCGTTAGAAAAAGTAAGGCCTAATAAGCACTCTATCTCCACACAGAAGTATCCAGACTGTAAGTTTCTCTCGACTCATGTTTGTATCAAAATTGAAATTGGGAGGATTTCACCTGCTTCGTCGTCAATCGTGAAATGCGCCAGAAATCTCACGTCTCTCTGACATCGATCCAATAGCCACTCGGCAAAAATTTGTCTTCTTCTGGAGTCATCTTGCAGATATTTTTTTTTTTGCGAATGGGCATTCTGTATGGATGGAAGTTCAAGTCAATTTCTTCTTGCAGTGGTTTCTCTTGAATGTTCTTGTAATCGACGTAAAACTGTAGAAATGTTGTTATCAGTTCTCACTCTGCGTCTTCTCTCTTGGTTCTTCACATTGGCCCATATGGTCGGCTTGGATGGCGGATCCCTGTCGGGAAAGGCTTTAATCCGTAAATGCATCTTGAGTAGCTCGTCTACAGGCTTTTTGTTTTATGAAATATATGTTGTCATAACGAACACTCTTTGCTGAGTTGTAAGCTGAACCATGTTTGCTAATTAATTGATTGAAATGTGAATGCATTTTACCATTGAATTGGACTTATTCCTCAAATAAATTCTTATTACATAACCCAACAATGATAAAAATATTCCATACCACACAGACAGCTACAGGTGAGTTTTGATATGCCATTTTCAAAGCAATGATGCTAAATAAGGCATGACTAGAGAAATGTTATTGAGGTGTTATTTGAAAGCTTCTACTTTATAATAAAATAATCATTACAGCCATTCAGGACACAGTTTCGCCTAATTAACCCCTTTTTCAGAATAAGTTTTTTCTGGGACGCCCTGTATTATCGCGTACGCTGGAGTTTCTGAGCACCAACAATATTACAGGAGCAGTTTTCCCTATAACCTCAAAGGGCCGCTATTGTATTTTGAAATTTTCTCCCTAACCTGAAAAAAATAATTAAAAAAAAAAAGAAAGATAATTTGAAAGAAGCAGGAGTGGTATTTGAACCTCAAACCATTGTATCATAAAGTTATCTACCTAACCGCGGGACCCGTGAGGTCTAGATTTGCAATTCTAATAACCTTTACGAAATAAATAAATACGGCTACTGTGATCAGCACTCGAAATAATGAATTCCGCTCCGAAATGATTGTCACAACTCCAGGAGCATAGGTTTTGGTCAAAATCTCATAAAATCTATTATCGCTGTTGACTTAGAGGAAATCATACGTGATCATATTATCAGATTTGTAGGGGCTTGTATATTTGTAGTAACGTTGTTACCTTTAAAACACCGATTTACACGCGTTTGTAAATATAGTTGGCGAATCCCCTGGACCTTACTTCTACTGGGAAGATTTCTTCTTGTGCTTCTTTATTTGCACTTCTTTCGGTGCTTTGCTTGTGCCGGTGTGAAAGCAGATATAGTCCGGTGGGAGCCATAGTCCGGGGCTCCATAGACGATAACGGAATAAAGCGTGAAACTAATGTTGCGTAAAGAGTCAACCGAATCGATTGCCCTATTGTTCACCATTGTTCGCGGACTATGAGTACGCCGGACAATGGTTACTTCTACACCGGTACTGTCAGTTCAATAACAACACCTTCTTTCCTTGCAGGGGAATAGATGGTGACATATGGTCTCCGTGACGTGGTGGCTATTTCTGGCGGGAATATGAACGGTTGTCTTCATTGTACACCACAGTCCAGTGTTCTGGATACATTCCTGCTTCTTTTCTCCCAGCCAGGCAACATTGCTATAGTGAGTGCCATTGTCTGACTTCTGACTATACCAGTTTTGATTTGCTTGTCATTCTCCTCTTTTTGATGGTGTTCTTGTTCGAAGGATGGCTGGCACTAGCTGATGGACAATCTCAAGAAGGACTATGACATATCTCCAGTCATAGCTTCCTGATCTTAATGAGTATACTGGCAAGTTAAATATATACATAATATTGGCAGTGGTTATATCCAGCACAGAGGCACACATTCCGAATCTTGTTTATTCGCATGTTTTCAGATGGCTAGTGTAGGAAGTGTAATATTGTCATGTATAGTGTTTTGATGTAGATTTCAGCATTCCTGGTGACCAGGAGTCGAGGAGCATATCCACCTGATATCATTCCATTGTTGTCTTCCTCAACTCTTATCGGGTCCTTACGTTAACAAGTTACCAACATCTATCTTTCTCAGTGTAACATGGCATTCCGTTTTCGTTCTTGTTCAATGGTCAAAGTGCGTTTCCAAGACTTGATGTAACCGATGCCATGTCCGGCTATGCTGTCCGTTGCAACTCCCCCCCCCCCCCCCACCCCCCCCCCCCCCCCCCCTCATTGATTAACGGGTATCTTTCCTTTTCATGCAGCTCTCTCACCCATTCCAGTGCTTCCCAAAAAATTTCCTCCTGTCTCGATACCATGTTCCGTAACATGTTTGGTTTCATGATCTACTTATATTTCAATGTGTAGTTTCAACTACTTTGCATGGTGGGTAGAAAGGGCCTTTAGTTGCAGCCATTTTTTATTTCTGTTCCTGTACAGGATGGATGAATTGGTGCACCTTGGCGACCTGCCCCGACTTCTTCAGGTATCGAGTTCCCAGAGCTTCCAGATTCTTGGAAATGCGATATTAAAAGTCGATTATTCCTCCCATGAAATTCGACTAATATTTGTTTTCATATTATCCCCAACTTCCCTAGCTTTTAATTTGTAGGCTCTTTGCCTTGGTTGTTTCTCGTTCCACTTTAAAAGGTATCACTAGTAGTAAGTAACTCTGTCGCGTCCCTATCTAACCTTTACCCGCTATTATGTGAGGAAGTCATCTGAAATGTTGTTATCTGTAAAATTGACTGAAGTGAAGAATTGTAACCAATCCCTTAAATCGGCTGTTCAAATACCCCTTTTCCTTTCATGCTAGGACACAGTTCGTAAAGGGTTACTTGTGGACTAAGTTCATGGTACCTTTCGAAGAGAACTGATAATCAATGTGGTGTTTTTGTGGTGGGTGTGGTGGGGGGGGGGCCCGATATACACCCGAGATACCATAAATAACTCACCACTGTACGTGGTACAAATATTTATTCCAACTTTAACAGGGAACATTGTAGATGTCAAAACAACGGTATTCTGTTTTTTGAAAGCATTTTGGTTTACAACTCAATTCAACGTCGAGTTAGATGATTAACAAACGCAATTATGTTTATAACTAAGTATAAATAGCTTTAGGTTTATGCTAATCAATGTTCAGTGAAAGACTTATTAACATACAACTGAGGTTTCTAGGCTGAATTAGATGATTTAAAACTCTACATGTATATAAGGGTTTTTTATATTATCAACTAATTCAAATTTGAGTGAGATTTTTAACAATCACTCTTAGGTTTATTAGGAATCAAGTTGAGTGAGATATTTACATTTGAGATGATTTAACATATACTTATTTTATGAGGTTATAACTAAGTGAAAGCTGAGTTAGATGATTTTGACAAATCCTGTTAGGTTTATAACATGTTGTTGTGAAGTCCTTATTTCTTATTTCATTAATAAAACGAAATTTTTACAGATAAACGCACTTTAACATGTTTTGAATACTTAGCAGACTAAAACGAGATGCTCGGTATAGCATTTGTCAGAATTATGCCTTTAATTAGTTAAAATATTGTTTGAAGCATTGAATATTTAATACACAAAAAGCCCTGAAATAAATTCCTCTCTTTGGTTTTTCCAATACCGTACATATGAATTATTTGGATTTCCTTCTTTATGGGAAAAAATAGTTGCGATTGATAATATATACTTCGCAATCCCTGCATTACTTTACTCCTCGAACGTCAATTCTAAATGATATTTCATCTTGTAGGCGCGATAGTCATACATCAGTACCAGGACGCAACACTAAAAAAAAAAAAAAAAACAAAAAACAATTTTAAAAAATAATAAATAAAAAGTTTTCCTTAGAGTATGTGTCCCAGAATCCCAAGTCCTTAATACAATAGCGCGATAGTCATACATCAGTACCAGGACCCAACACATAAAAAAATAAATAAAAAAGAAAAGTATCCCTTAGAGTATGTGTCCCAGAATCCCAAGTCCTTAATACAATTTACTGGTGCCTCGCCTACAAAAATATTGATTACTGGAGCCTTAACTGTTTAATTAAATATCATTGTTATATTGTTTTGGAAAATTTCCCCGAAAGAAAATAATCTCCGCCCACCCCCCAAGTGAGAGCTGAGAAAGTGATCTTCAGAAAAGAAAGGGAAGCGAGTTGGTGTAGCGGTTCAGTCGCTACTCGTTTCACCAATGCGGCCCAGGTTCGATTCCTTTCGAGCCTGTCGTATGTGAATTGGTTGCCTATCCATACTCGTCCTCACAGGTTTTCTCCAAGAACTTCTGTTCCTCCTGCATCTACAATCGGACTTTTTCCCACAAATCTCCCCCGTTCTGGAGGCATCCCTTGAATTAATAATTGAATGCATATAGCAATATTGGGTTCTCCATTGCAATGCCGAATGTTTATCAGGGCGATCAATAAAAACGCACAAAACTTCTCCCAATTTTTGTGGTCATTGTGTACAATGACATCAAAATAATTAATTCCATCTGAAAGCATCTTAAGCCACATATCTCCTCTTTCATTCATGTGTGGTCATGGGTCACCGAGTAATCATTGTTTTTGGGCACAATGGGACAAAGTGAGTTTGGACCAAGTTTCAAGTACTGCTAACACAATACTATTTAATTTTCCCCTTACTCACTCCTTCATTCAAGTGGAATGGGAGTTGAATGAACTTGGGTCCCAAGCTGACTTTTGTCCAGCTGATTGTGCAAAAACAATGATTAACGGTTATCCATGACCGCAAATTAACCTTCTGTTGGAAAGAGTGGATTTTGTGGCTTTAAGATGGTACTGAGTTAATTTGAAATAATTTTGCACATTACACAAAAAGTGGGAAGGCAGTTTTGTTTGCGTTTTTATTTATAAGCCCTGTTATAAATAGAATTAAAGATATTGTTGACTCCGTCTGCCCCTTGAAAATGCCTGATGACGCCACTGAAACTAAAAGGATTTGCTGCATTTTGCACATTAAAAGATATTAGTATATTTTTCCCAAAAGAGAAATCCGCGAGCCTCCCGGAAGCAACCGTGGTTTTTCGGTATTTTTTCATAATACTTGGTACCTGACCCATACTCTTTCAGTAATTAATGTAATATGAACTGCAAATGCGGCATTTAATTATATCGTAGGCGGCTGTATGAGATTCAGTATGCTCGACTACCAAACGAATTACGTTAAGCGCTCAGGACATTCCAGTGTAAATACTTGCTTTAACGTATCTCTTAACCCGTCCCTTAAGATGTCCCTGCACTTTGGATTGAATTGAATGGACCTTGTACAAAAATCTAATAAGCCCACGGTAGTTTCTAACGATCAGGTCCTGGGATTGGTGTCTTCGTACACTCATTAAAACTCACAACACGTTATTTTCCAACGCCTTCCAGGTCTATCCCGAAACCGTAATAATAACCATAAAAAAATTTAGAAAAAGGGGAGCAACAAAACCTGAATTTTAATAAACCCTTCAGGTGATCTTTACAAGGCGGCCCGCATGGGCGCTTATTCTGTTTCTGATGCGTTCTTCTTCTCGTCTTTCTATCAACACTTCAACTGCTTCTAGTTCCGTCATTGTTTGACGTATTTAGACTAGACTTACATCAAATGACCGCTGGCCCGTCCCAGTTATGTAATATGACATGACCCCTGTCTGACCTTTCACCTGGCCACAGGCTTCAAAGATGTAATTTAATTGTCAAAATTAGATCTTCTTTCTACAGGATTACGCCGATATCAACCAAGCTGGTTCAAAGGAACCACTGACCCTTGCTCTATAGGGTGTGTTCAGGGATAAGGTAGTCAAAGGTCATTAAGGGGGGTCATTTCCGGTTTGAAAGTCAAAAATTGTGAAAAATATCAAAAAATCTCTGTCCTACAAATTACGTAGCAGAGTAACGTCATTAGAGCACATGTATTGTTACTAGGCGGGTATTTGGGTTGTCCACAGGTTTCAGGATTCAAAAGGTCAATTAAGGGTCACTTCCAGGTCAAAAACCAAAAATTATTCCAAAAAATATTTCAGAATTTTATCTCAAAACTAAACATAGTACAGGGACTTAAGTACAGAGTATGCATCAGCGTTACCTGGTGTATGGAACGGGTATTTTTTATTTGGAGGTCAAAGGTCATTAAGGTCATTTCCAGTTTAAAGGTAAATAATTCAAGAATTTTATCTCCAGAACTAAGCATAGTAGAATGTTTTTATTGTATTGGAACAATGACATTTGTGTGTTACCTCAGGTTTTTTTATTACCGGATCAAGGTCATTAGGGGGTCAAAAGGTCATTCCCAAAAAATGTTAATAAAAAATAAGGCCCAAATTGGATTATCCTCCGCCTATAGAGGACAGATAAAGCCCGTTAGTAATTACACGAGTGATGTAACATAATAGTAGAGAGGTCTATGATAGGATCGACCCCAAAGGTCAAAGTTCAAGGTCAAAGGTCAAAAATTACAAACAAGCTCCGATTGAACTGAAATTTGACAGGAATAATCCTCGGGATATCGTAAATACAATTAAAATACAGTTGACCCTATCGTGACCCAGGGGTCAGTTATAGGGTTGAAAAGGTCAATTCCGTGACATGCTTGGATTGAGTTGAAACTCAATAATATTGATCCTGTAAAGTTGTTAAACAGTAAAAATACATTTAAGGACATTTGTGACAATGGTGAAGTTACAGGGTCAAAGGTCAAGTCACCTCAAGGGGTCATTAAGGGGGATCACCATCCATTCCCAAGACGGCCGTCTTGTAAATTAGATTGTTCACAAGGTCTAGTTTTTTCTAATTTGATAGCGGGGAAAAGGTAGGAAGTGCGGTTGAGGGAACATCCTACGATCGCGCTTATTAAATCAGTTCACTTGAAAAATTGTGGCAAATTTATAAGAATTATTTAAAAAATTAAGTAAATGCGTCAGTAAAGTCAACAATTGCGCATTGTTTGTATCACGCTGGAAACATGACAATAATGAACAAATCGAACCGAAGTTATTTCGAAATTTCCCCAAGTACGCAAAGATGGTTAACCCCCGGCACAACAAATGCGTGGTTAGACATTTAAAACACAATTAAAATTTTGAATTGGACCGACTTACCTACCGTACTACTCTTAAAGGTCCCAGGAAATGAGATGATAAACCTAGTCCAAATCTTTACGGGGCATCCAGTACAATAAAACAGGGGTCACGAAAAAGATACACTACCAGTGACATCATTAGTGAAACTAGTTGATTTTCAGTCAAGTTGTCATGAATAGATTCACACCAGTCAACCTGGAATGTTCTATTACACTCTCTGAAAAATCAATAGTCTCACTAATGATGTATCACCAAACCCAAATATTGAATGCTTTTTGGTACCTCCTTGTAGACTTGACACAACCACATCAACTTCTATTTGCAATTTCCTGGGACCTTTAATAGGAGTGGGTGGGGGGGCGGGAGCAGGGACTTATTTTTTTTCGTCATTCTTCCTTTAGCATCTTCTAGACAATCAGTTGGTTGTTTTTTTTTCATGGTGTTTTTCTATTGCTCTTTCACAATTAAACCATCTTCCCTTCAATTAAAGCAGGGATCTTTAGTTTCATGGAGACTTTTGTACATTCCACTCAAAATGTCCCATGATTGGTTGGAGATTTTTTTGACAGAAGTACTGTCCTAAATCTTTATTTGGATCATCATTTTACGTTACTATTATCCTAGCTTTATTGCACACCTTTTAAATAGCGTTGTTAGAATATGATACACCGCGAATCGCCTCTTCACGATTTATTAATGGCGTGACCAATCTTTTAAGCAAGGTAGATAATTGACAGCGTCTCAAGTCAATTTACAGTAACCATGGCCGTTTATCACTCTCAGACAACGGATGAAAACGAATGATAACGAGCGCCATTAACGAAACTTATATATTGTATACCTTGGATGTATCCTTGACAAAGAATAGACTACGGGCTTACCAGGACCCCCTGCACCCCCGGGATTTTTGGAGACAACCATTTGTGAAGCTTATACCATTAGCAATTGAATTCAGGTTGTCTGCAAAAATCCCCACCCTGGGTTTAAACTGAGGGCGCTTTTTCAAAATGGCCGCCCAAAATCAAACCACCCGAACCCCCTTCGGGAGAAAAGTACCAACATGCCTCGCACAAACACAGAAATATCCATGCTGCACTTATTTTGGTACACATGGATAGCTATGGTCCTCTCTTTCCATGATACCAAAGGAGTACCAACATACCTAGTCATTACGTCCAATGACGTCATAAAGTTCGCATGTTAGCAAATTGTCAATTTCCATGACACACAATAGGGGAAAATTCACTTTTTCGCCAAAAATGTTAGGAATATCCAATTTTCATGCGGTTTTTGGCTCACTTGATGGAAAATGACTAGTTTTAAATAAAATGAGAGCATTTAGTGCTATAATAATGCTTTTGTTGATTCGCTAAAATTTGCGAAATTCAATTTTCCCCCCCCCTATATTCGTACATGTATTTTCCATATACTTTCCCAACCACTATGACGTCATAGTGACGTCATAATGGTGTTTGCCTTATGTTGATACCAATGGAAGAAGAAACTCTAAGCTACCCTGTGGTACCAAATTTATAGAAGCGGATGTTCAATAACGAAAATCACGGGGGGGGGGGGGGTCAGAGTTTGTTACAAAAATGACTCTGTAGAACGAGAGTTAAGTCAAAACGTGACCAAGTATATCGATGCCTTCGTAAGCTTTGGAAGATCGACTGATGTCCAGAGCACTCGTACGGGAGATTTGTTGTAGGATGCACATCCAGAGAGCAATTATCAAGCCCTGGTTTGGAACCAGGCAGATGTGGCAGAACCAGAAATTCTATTCCTCCCCCAGATGACATGGTTTGGAAGTTAACTTATGGTGCACTCGATAAAGTGGCCATCATGAGAGTTGATGCCACAGAGTTGTCGTCTGACATAATAGTAGAGAAAGAATAATCTGCTACAGAAGAAGACCATTAAGACATGACTCAGAAGAGGAGGAGGAAAGAGAAGATCATTTCTGATCAAAAGGGCTGCATTTTAAAAGCTCGTATACCAAAGTGAAAACAGCATTGCTTAAAAGATCGCCCATGACTATTAAAATTTGAAATTCTTTCTCGTTCCAAAGTGGTTCTCAAATGTGATCTAGCTAGAGGTGTGGGTACAATGTCGGCCGCTTCACTCATTCTGCAAGGCCTTGTCTGTGCATTTTTGCAGCCAGCATTGGGCCGACCAAGAGATGCTCCAGTGGTCCCTGATCTTCTTCCAGGTAGACTCACTTCTGAAAGGAACCTTTTTGATCGGCCCGTTCTGGATCTCAATCAGCTGAGACACGCCATCATCCCACGAGAACCATCAATATCAATCGATTGCCACTTGGTTGACAACAATCCTTTCTTTCCACAAGCCAACTACCCCAAACTCCCTTGAGACTATTTCAAAGGGCCGGACTTGCCTAGAAACTACCGCCGGACCTAAGGCGGTCATCTGATGGCCTCTGTCCAAACACAGGCGCCCCATACAGATACTTGGCAGCTTATGCTCATGCATGCCGAAGCGGCTGCATGTAAAGTGTCCCTGGAGTGGCCGAAGCGCCCCGCGACATGCCGCAGGAGAGGCATCCAACTACGGGTCAAGCTTCTGATTGAACCCTCCCATACAGGGCAGCATACTCCACACATGAGCATCACGGGCAAGCCTCCGTCGATATCAGGGCATGTTGGCATACAGGGTAATGGGGAAAAACCCCTTGTGGTGGTTCAGGGGCAGAGACCCCGGAAGCTCTTGAGTTTAACATGTTCGCGGAGGGCTACGGGGGGAAGTGGTTTATAGATTAGGGCTGAGGGGGGACGAGGGGTAGGGGGGGGGGGGGTGGGTAGTTAGCTGTTCTTTCGTAGAGGGGTATGCCTTACTTGAAGCGATGAACTCTGCTGAACGGGGTTGCGGGGGGGTCAGGGTTCGGAGCCCTGGAAGCTCTGAGTTAAATCTCATGTTGAGTGTTACGTAAGATCTCAGTTATCTCATATCTTGAAGCAGAATGAACTATACTCCATCTGGCGGTGGTCACGGTGACGGAGCCCCGAACCTCTCATTTTTTGTATGTTTGAGTGCCTTTGGAGAGATCTCAGTTTTCTCACTATCTTGAAGCAAGATCAACAGTACTATACTGCCTGTGACACTAACTTTTAAAAAAATCACAACCACAGTATTTTTTTTCTTTTTATTTTTCCGAAACATCATTTCAAGAGCCCCCTGAGTGGTGTCCGAGCATGTTCCCCCTCCCCCGCCCCGCTCCTCCGCTACGCCACTGCGCCCGATTGTGGATCGTATAAGAGAGTGCAGTCCAAGGTGACTCCTAAGTAACATGACTCACAGTGCTCCAGGAGCGCTCCAGAGAGGTCACTCAAAGTGACGCCTGGCACGGCCGCGCAAATGGAAAGTATACACCTGTGGCCCCGGATGGAGTTGCGGCGCTGATGGTTCCCTCACAATAAGGGGCTAGCCCATCTAAAGGCCCTTTGAGTCTCCCGTTGACATCTGAATCCTTTGCGCCAATTCCAAGATTATCTTTCAAGACAAAACTACAGGCTCCCGCACTCTCAGCCCGGTCGCCCGGCACAGATGCCGAACAGGAGAGGCATAAGCACGCTCCCGGGGCATTCATCCCTGAGCCCATAGACCACAACCAACCATCTGTTGTGTTATAATTTTCTCACAACAACGTAGTGGACGCGTTTGTTTGCGGTCGCTTTCCTGAGCTCTCGCAAGCAGCGTAGTAAAAGCCCTTTGTTGCATCACTTAGAACCATCCGTCAACACATCAAGACTCAAGAAGTCAACCATGTTATGCGGTTTCAAGGTGATCAGAGATTAAGGAGGCTGTGGTTGTGGTCTATTGTATAGTAAGTCATAGACCATTTTACATAAAGCGCCCTCATATTACACTTGAAAGGCTACTACTTCATTTTTAAGTGTTTACTTACCTCAAACTAATCCACAGGTGCATTCAAAGTATATAATTAGGTGAACACCGGCATATGTTTGCATTTAAAGAGGCATAAATGTGTAAATACACGGTGTTTCATTGTTTTTGGTGCCATTTTGAATATGACGCCCTCTAGAGGCAGGTTAAAGCATGCAAAAATGTGTCATCTATTCCTTGGTGCATTTTGCTTCGACTAAGTATTCACATGTGGCAATGAATTTGGATCAAAAATAAGATAATGTCAAAAAGAGCCATAAATTAAATTGCCGCCATTTTGAAAAAAGCCCCCTCACTCTTTAACCCAGGATGGGGAGTGTTGCAGACAACCTGATTTTGATAGCTAATGTATCAGTTTCCCAAAATATTGCTCAAAATCCCACGGGGGGTGCAGTGTTTTCGTTATGGGGCTTCATGACCTAAAAGGTTTAAGGGGCACGTTAACTTGTGCTTTTGCCACGCTATTAGTTTTTTATTTAAATGTTTATATATAAGAAGTGATGGGAAAGATCTGGTCGCTTCAGGTTTGCTTGTTAATCGTCGCCTTTATTTATTTGTCTAGATAATGTTCACAAGAGTAAGACTTCAAGATCGCCGTCCCATTTAACTAGTACAACGGGATGTATTTATCAAGAATTCGTACTGTAATTTCAGGAGATATGTTTAAGTGATTTCATATATTATTACTGATAAAATAGTGATTTGAGTAAAATATCTTATTTTAAGAAAACGGCAAAATTTTAAGATTTGTTTGTTCTTAAAAATAAATCAGCTGGCCAGTGAAATCCCAGGCAGCTGCCCGTTGTGCTGTCACCGGCAAGCTTATATAGATGTGTTTATCGGGACAAAGTGAGGGTTATTAACCTGCTTTTATCGCGATCTTGCTATACAATTTTAACATTGATGCTACGGGAGTTTGACAAGAGATGCTAATACTTAGTTACTTATACAGTGGACTTTGAACGATCGTGTGTTATATATGTGTCAATTTCCTATTTGCCTGACAAATAGCTTTGTCATGTCGAGGCCATTAGTAATGTAACGAAATGGAATTTTACGCGAAGTACATACATTTTAAAGTCGATTTCCAAAAAGTCACCAAACCATTCGGCTTAAAACTTTGTTAAAATAGAGTACTAAAGGAAACGATATACATTAAATACACAATGTTATTATTATTTTCACTGAGCTGCCTACATGTATATTCGCACTAGCTCGAATGATTAGAAGTAAATTTGTCTTTCTCCAGATGTCAATGGCAACGTCATCAAAATATTGCCGCCACGGTCGCACGTGAAACTAATTGCGTTAATTCAGGTAAAGTATAAAAAGCAACTCACGTGCAATTGCTGTTATATGCGTGAATCGACCTGGTACCTGTCAGACCAATATCTGCCATCGGGAAAACGTTACAACCATTTCGCTTAATGTAGGTGGCAGCTGGCCAAGCGAACATCAGCACTTACATTGTAATAATCTCCATAACAGCCAGCTCCTCAGATTGGGTCCGCGAGGTAAGTGAGAGCAAGTATCTTGCCCAGGGACACAAACACGTTGACTACACCGGGGCTCGAACTCACGATTCACAGTGTACTTAGGATGACGAGTCACGCGCTTTATCAGCTGGGCTACACGTGTTCTCAAATATGCCAAAACGTATACCAGACGCACAATAAATGCTGTTAATTATATATGCTCCGGGCTAACAGGCCATCAAACTAGAATGAAGATGATGTCAGTTACTCCTGCAAGTTTTACACAATATAAATATCCATATTATTTTCTATTAAGTGGAAGTGATTTTAGTAAGAAGATAATAGCCCATTTGACATTGCACAAGAGTGTGCATAAAATGTTTGGATGGTTTCTGGGCAACATTGATGATGAAACGTTTACAAATTTTCCCCTGTTAATTTATCCCCTTCTATATCAAGGCTGCAAATGTTGGATCATCAAGATTTGGAATTAGCAACGGAGGACAGGAATGGAATGCTCCACTATACATAATATTGCTGTTAGTCAGGTCGCTACAATTCCTCTACAGCGAGTCTGTTACCATCCAAAGATTGAATAATGCCGGTGTCATATAATACAGTGTCCGTGTGAGTGAGTGTCCTACCACCAATCTGTCTATTGTGTTCTCCATTGAATGCTGTATGCACCATTTGTTTCATCTCTGTACCCAAATAACCTCGTCTACAAGGTCACGGTTTATTCTGTACACGTTGCTATGGTAGCTAGGACACTCTCTCATGGGGGACACTCAGTTTCTTTGCACCGGTACACCTAGATAGAGAGGAGTAATTGACATAAAGCGCCTTACTCAAGGCCGCAACACATTGCCCACAGCGAAACTCGAACTCACAACTGTTGGTGCGTTTAACGGGCGCTTTATGCACTGGACCACATGCACCATCATGTACACTCTTTGCCATACTCTTCCTTTAACAAATACATGCATGTCAATAACCCAAACTAATCAAAATAGGTTTAAAGGATTGTAATGGCCACGTCTATTTCTTTAAGTATGTCGTTTTTCCAAACTTTTTTGCTCAAAAATTTTATGATACCATTGAAGAAGTTTTTTCGCCCCCAAAAGCGTTGCCCAAGTTTACAATGAACTGCTGCGATAAAAGATACGTTAATTCTTTAACACTCTAAAATATTTTACTCAATATTGATTAAAAAAGGAATTACCCTTTCGTATTGTTGCATAAAATATACCGGTTTTTTTTTGTTAGGTGTACTCACCTTTGACTAAGAGTTTACTCAATTGAAACATTTTGCAGTGAACCCTGTTGGATTATATACACGTTATTGGGAAACCATTACAAATGTCCGTCACTGACCTAAGCTGGCTCGTTTGAACTCATGCAAATCCCCAAAATGCATGATTTTGAAATTTTGAGGAAAAAAGTCGGGAAAAGTTTGAAATCTGGGCGACTACTGTAGTCTACAGTATCCAAAAAGCTGAGATATGATGCATCACATTTAAATCTTTGCGGGCAATAAACAAATTTAGCAGAGCAAATTGAATTCATCACTTTGAACGAAGTATATAAACTGCACTGCTCCAATTTTAGATAAGCCGTCGCTCTATTTATATTTCCGCAAAATAAAAATAATATATGGAGCCGGTACCTCAATCGGAATAGTTTGATAGGAAAGTGTTGCTGTTAACCTAGATAGATTAATGCAGAGTAGAGATTGATCATTCTAAATGGCATCATTTATTTTTAAAATTACAAAAAAGTATGAGTTGCAATCACATGTAATGGGAGTATTATTTAGTGTCAAACCATTACAGTTCCTGATAATCATTCTGTTTTCAGGATACAATTACCATTTGGAACATGATAACCTTTTTAGTGGTAATTGAAAGGAATGAACCACACTTACAACAGTCACTGCATTTTAGTTTTAATTCTCCATCCAACTTAACTGGATTACTGGGTAATGGCAGCCGGGAATGGCAGATACCTTGTGGTGCCCAATAAACCTTGAGACTTGGGAATTTCTTTGGTACTAAGTGTTACACTCCTTTTACCCTCTTTCAAAGCTCAAGGCTAAGAGTACGCTCCTCTATAAAATGCCAAAGGAGTGAAATAAGTGAAAGAGCGACCTCTTTGATAAGATAGTACACTCTTTCCGTAATTGCTACATCCTAGCTTAATGACGGTGTAAAAGGAGATATGGTCCGGCCGGAGCCATAGTCCGCGCTCCATAGACGACAACGGAATTTAACGGCTATGTTTGAACAAGATGCCATCGGTTTTTTGGTGAAATAATCTTTGCCAGAAACATTGGACATCCAAAATAGCTCAAAATGTGCCAGTGTCTCTTCAATACCAGGTGCAGAGTTTTTATTGGTATGTGAATAAGTAATGTTTACTATGCATTGTGATTTTTTGTTGCAGACAGTTATGATGAGAAATGTAATTTTGTATATAGAAAGGTTTGAAAATAGGGCCCATTTTCACACAGGAGGTTTTGATTTCAAAGGTTAAATGCACATAGGAGGCTTTTCCTTCCTGGTGACGATAGACGAGATTCCTTCGTGCATTTCGTGAAATACTGCCATCGTTTTTAACATAGTTTGCGAGATGTACTAGAGATAATATTTGCGCATGACCGTCTTGGTACGTGTCTTTGTGTTTAACGAAATAAAGCGCAGTCGTCCATGTGTAATATTGATCTGCAGCCTGTCTATAAATGGTACAATCAGAGAGTTCCGATTGATTGCAGTTGGCCAAAATACATTTAGTGCCCATTTTTCATTATGCGTTTCGGTGCCCACATATCAATTACGCAAGGCGCAACTGTTATCTAAATGGATCCCGAATTCAGAAAAGATTTACACTTCATAAAGAAACTCCAATATTTCCGAAAAGATGTTGGATAATAGCAGAAGTGACCTAGAAGAATTGACTGTTGTAATGTGAGATGCAAATGGGGCAGTCTGCATGAAAAAAGAACCTTCGCTGTTCAGTACAGGGACATCTTTCCTATCTCGAAACACAACAAGCGTGCATTTATACCGGGTAATTTGAAGTGAAGTTCTGGAGAAAACTGTACTCCATATCATCAACCCATCAACAGAAAGTATGATAATGGCTTTTAAAGAAAGAAACAAAAACAAAAATACGTTCTGTAATTCCAAGAAGAAGAAGATCACAACCAAACTTCTATCAAATGTAATGTCTTTAAACATGTTAAATGAGATGTGTATTGACTTGAACTTGATTGCAAAAAGCAAAGATGAAAATAAACAAATTTGAAAGCCTTGTCTTTACTCCTTAAACTGATACTACTTTTAATTTATTTAATTCGTGCATTTAAAAAATATCAATATCCTGATTGTATCATTTTTTTTTGAGACAGGTTGTACTTCGTTGAATACAATTAAAGCACCTCATTTATTATCTCGACAATTTCGACAACTGGACAGTTGCGACATAGTATAGGGCTTGAGTCACTGATCACCAGGCGGATCAGTAAGATAAGTGAATGTGGTATATTTTTATCTGGCCGGTGAGATTTTAAAGGAGGGGAAAATTATGGGCACGTATATAGTTTTGGCACACGCACACTGCTTGATTCAGTGACGTACCCAGCGAGAGCGAGGAATAGAAATGACATATATGCCGTCATTCTGTTGCTTCAAGCTGAGATGATTAGCCGCATGACTGACCAGGTTCATTTTCGTCATAAATTAGCTTAGAGACATGCAAGTTTAACCGTCATCTAATCAACGTCTTTTCTAACGTGGGGTTGTTAACGAAACAAATCCGACTGTCTACGGTCAGTGCACATTACTTTGCAAACATTTTCGAAATTTTAATGCAGACTTTTGATTTCAAACTGTCTAAAGTGAATTCCGGTAGCGTCGAACATTGGGTCGATTCTGGGATTAACTCTACCAAATATGAAACTGATTTCAGAATACCAAATATCTCAATGTAATCGCCAGGAGGTCAAGTCTAGATACTCATCAGTAAAAAATCTCAATGCTGACCAATAAGGATATTTTATTTAAGACAACGTCAAAGAGACCTAGTCGCAGTAAAGGGGACTCTGAATAGAAGGCAACTTAATTCATGTTTTCAATACACCACGAACTTGTTTTGGTTTGATCTTTGAGCAAGTCCAGCACAATAATGTGACCGTAGGGACGTATTTACGTCTTCTACTTATTGACGGAGACACTTTGTACCGTCGTTTTGTCAATTCTTAGTAAATGGTCGGAAAGCTAGGCGGATATTTATTGACCTAGGAGTGACTAAAAATAAAGAGCAGAAGCCAGAAGGATTTTGTTTGTTGTCCATGGGGATTTTTTGGTCTTATTGCTATTGGAGAAATTCGGGTTTGTCTGATTCATGGTCTCGCCTAGCAATGGAAAAAAAAAAAAACGCTCGCTTTCTTGCGATCATCTTTGTTTAGCAAAAGAGAATCAACAAAACAGGAAAATGATACTCACAATTCAATAATTGTGTATTACATTCCGCTAAACCATATACCTGCAAATTTTCCCCTGTGGGTTTGTTGGCCCAGAAACCTATTCACGGCGACCATTGCCAATTTGTCATATTTCCCAGGGCCTAATGCTGATGACTTTCAAACCATTTTTATTATAGTATTTCATCATTTGAAACCGTGCCAATTCTTTTACGATATTGACAATAATGCAATTTCTTTTCGATTGTTTTGAGATATGATCAACATGATGGTAATATAGTGGCAATATAACAATGGCTCTGCATACCGGGACGATTGTTGGATATCTTTAGCTCATGGTTTGCTGAAGTCTATAACCATAGGTTTCTGATATTGGGAAAAAGAAATGGTGGTAACAGTTTTATGTAAGTGAACAGGCAGTTATATGATTTTAATCATTTATTATGAATTTACACTGATGAGGACTACAGAATTTGTTATACAGTTAATTATTTGGTCCACGCCTATTAAGCATTTTAATTCAACTCTATCCACTAATCATTTAATTTATTTTGATCGAACAATATCACCGCGAATGGTTAATTTGTCAATTGACGCAGAGTTATCAGTGATAAGCAATTCAATGTTAGGCAAGCGTCATACCGTTGAAAGCTTTTATAAGCATTTGAATACAGAGTGCCCGTGCAGCCATCTTTGACGGTCAAACAATACACTCACCTGAACATTAGAATGTGGGCCAGGTGCAAAGCAGGTGCATGTATAGTTCATATTTCACGTCCACCTCAAACATGGCTGATACGAAACACGGACACTCTCTAGTTGGATAACTCTGGCGTCATATACAAAGCGTTACAGAAAAATTTAATCCTAAATCAAAGGTTAATTTGGCGAAGCTGTGTGCTGTATGACTATAATAATTATTTTACTATAAAGTAGAAACAGTAGGTTTTCAAATGACATCTTAATGGCATTTCTCCAGTCATGCCTCATTGAACACCATTACTTTGAAAAGGGTACGCCAACAATCACTTGTGACAGGTGGGGCAAAAAGATAATGTATTTTTGTTTTGAAAATGAGCATGATCAACAATATTTATTTGATGTTTTTAGTACGTACCTGAATTAATAACCAACACATTCAACATGTCCGCCCTCTCTTTCGATACAAAGTATGCAACGACGTCGCATGTCAGCCGCAGCCAGTCTGACCATTGCAGGATCATCACATAAGACGTTTAAAATGTGAATGCATTTTACCATTGAAATGGACTTCTTCCTCAAATAAATTCTTATTACATAACCTAACAATGATAAAAACATTCCATACCACACAAACAGCTGTAATGTCACAGGTGAGTTTTGATATGCCATTTTCAAAGCAATGATAATAAGGCATGATTTGAGAAATGCCACTTGAATGTGTTATTTGAAAGCTTGCTGTTTCTACTTTATAATAAAATAACTTTTACAGTCATTCAGGACATAGTTACGCCTAATTAACCCCTTTTTAGGATTGATTTTTTTCTGGAACGCCCTGTATTATCGTGCACGCTTGAGTTTTTGAGCACCAACAATGTTACAGGAGCAGTTTTGAGATAAGCACTCGAAATAATGAATTCCGCTCTGGAACGATTGTCATAACTACAGGAGCTACGGCGGTCCGGTAAGTACGTATATCCTGTTTCTAAAATTGAAAAAAAAGTTGGCATAAATTGAAACCAGCGTTTGAAAATTCTCAAGACTGGAATAATACCGAAGGGCATTGTGAGAAAAGGGATGCGGCCCGTAGCGATTGCGTGTTCACTTTTCCGTGTTTGCGAGCACCGAAGTACCCGACAAAAACGTTCAATTTTCTCGCTAGGTTCTATAGGTTCAGACCCAATTACGATACGTATTCAAAACAAAACATATAGTAACGGACCCTCTGATGCAAAAATCTCCATAGAACCCCTTCGTTTTCCGGAGATATTTGAGATTTAGTTTCATTTGCATGCATTCGCAATGACGGACTGATAACGTTAATCTCTCGCGCAGTACTAATTTAGATAATATCTTTCGCAGTCTGTGACACAAACTACACACTTTCCGGACCGCCGTATACAGGAGTATTGGTTTTGATCAAAATCTCATAAAATCTATTATCGCTGTTGACTTAGAAGAAATCATACGTGATCATATTATCAGACTTGTAGAGGTTCAAGTCACGTTGTGATCTTCAAAACACCGATTTACACGCGTTTGTAAAAATAGTTGGTGAATTTTCAAGTAATGCTAACACAAATCCTATTTAATTTTCCCTCTCTTCTCACTTCAGTCATGCAAGAGAATGGGATTTGTATTGAAACTTGGTCCCAAGCTGACTTTGTCCCATTGTGCAAAAACAATGATTAATCGGTTATCTATGACCGCACATGAATAAATTACCTATCATTGGAAAGAGGGGATTTGTGGGTTCAAGATGGGACTAGTTTAATTTTGGAATAATTGTACACAATTACCACAAAAATTGGGAAGAAGTTTTGTTGCGTTTTTATTGACACCCCCTGTATATAAAGAAATAAAAAGATATTGTTGACCCCGTCTGGCCCTTGAAAATGTCTGATTACGCCACTGAAAACTAAAAGATTTGTTGCATTTTGCACATTAAAAGATATTTGGTATATTTTTTCCGAAAAGAGAAATCCGCGCGACCTACCGGAAACAACCTTTTTTCTGTTATTTTTTTTTCCAGAATACTTGGTACCTGACCCAATACCTTCAGTAATTAATGTAATATGAAACTGCAAAATGCGGCATTTAATTCTATCGTAGGCGGTTGTATGAGACTTCTTGCTCGACTACCAAACGTATTACGTTAAGTGCTCAGGACATCCAGTGTATACTTTCTATAACGTAGCTCTTAATTTTGTCCTTGTGATGTCCACTGTACTTTGGGAATTGATTGAATGGACCTAGTACAAAATATCCAATAGAGCACACGGGAGTTTCAGGTCCTGGGAATTGACGTGTCTTCGTACACTACATTAAAACTCACAACACGTTAATTTTAACGCCTTCCAGGTATATCCCGAAAACGTGAATAATAACCATAAAAATATTAAGAAAAAGGGGAGCAACAAACCTGATTGCAATAAACCCTTCAGGTGATCTTTTTTTTCTATTTGGATAGCGGAAACGTTTAGGAATTGCGGCGTGAGGGACATCCTCTGATAGCGTTTATTAAATCAACTCACTTGAAATTGTGTCAAATTTATAACCAGTAATTTAAATAAATTAAGTTAAAAATGTGTCTGTAAAGTCGACAATTGCGCATCTATTTGTATCAACGTATGAACATGAAAATAATGAACAAAAGAAACCGAAGTTATTTAGATTTTACCCCAGGACGCAAAGATTGAATTAACACACGGCACGACAAATGCGTTGGTATACATTTAAGCACAATTGGAATATTTTAGAATTTTACCTCTTTACCTCCCGTACTCCTCTTAATAGCAGTGGGGGGGGGGGAGGAGACAGAGACTTAATTTTTTCGTCATTCACATTAGCATCTTTCCTAAGACAATCAGATTGATGTTATTTTGTTATTGATGGTGTTTTTCTATTGGTCTTTGACCATTAAACCATCTTCCCTTTAATTAAGTAGTTATCTTTAGTTTCATGGAACCTTGATACATTCCACGCAAAATGCCCCAATGATTTGTTGGAGAGTTTTTTCTAGACCAGAAGTTACTGTCCTAAATGCTTATTTGGATCATCATTTTACTGTCCTATTATCCTTAGCTTTATTGCCACCTTTTAAATTATCGTTGTTAGAATATGATACACCACGAATCGCCTCTTTCACGACGCGTGACCAATCCTTTTCAGCAAGGTATATATCTGACAGCGTCTCAAGTCAATTTACAGTACCATGGCCCGTTTATCACGTTTAGACGATGGATAAAGAAGAATGATAACGAGCGCCATTAACGAAACTTGATATATTGTATACCTTGATGTATATATCCTTGACAAAGAAAGGTTTAAGGGGCACTTTAACTTGGGCTGTTGCCACAGCTATTAGTTTTTTTTTAATGTTTATAAATATAGGAAGTGATGGGAAAGATTCGTGTTCGCTTCAGTTTGCTTGGGTTAAGAACAAAGTCTTAAAATTTTTGCCGTTTCTTAAAAAAGATATTTTACTCAAATCATATTTTTCAGTGATAATATATGAAATCACGTAAACGTACTCCCATATAAATCAACAGGAATTGAATTCTTGATAAATACATCCCGTTTTACTAGTTAAATGTGACGGCGATCTTGGAGTCTTGTGAACATTACCTTTAGACAAATAAAGGCGACTATTAAAAAATCGTCTGGCCAGTGAAATCCCAGGCAGCTGCCCCGTTGTCCTGTCACCGGCAAGCTTATATAGATGTGTTTATCAGGACAAATAGTGCTGCAGCACCAACCAGTTTAGGAGAGTGGTACCAGGGCCGGAATAATAACATTTGTCATCATAGCTAAAATTAACCGTAGGATGTGGAGTTCATGAAAACAGGTGATGACAAAATTAAAAGTGGTGGCAATTTGCATACGACGCCATTTTCCAGAATGGAAGCCAACTTAAAGCCAAAAACACCTAAGAAGACAATTTTGGTGTAAAAAATGATTTTTCTGGGTCAAGGAGTTCAATAAAACTATTCCCAAAACTATAAAATGTTGCATGTGCCGATATTTTCCAAGATGGCTGACATTTTATTGACACAAACCCTACATTTCTTATTATATAGCCTATGAAGATGATTGTGGTGTCAAATTAAACATTTTCTGGGTCAAGGAGTTAAATAAAACTATTTACAAACCTGACAGATGAATATAAAAGTAATGGAAGTTTTCATACGTCACTATTTCCAAAATGGTCAACATATAAAAGGCAAACTCCTTTATACCTCATGCTATAAAGCACCTAGGACGACGATTTTTGTGACAAAGTGGATGTTTTATGGGTCAAGAATTTCAACAGCAATATTCTAAAAAAATGTCAGATGAGTCGTGAGTCATGTTGTTCATGGACTACCAATGTGACACCCAAAATGTGACACCTTGACTACTCTATACGTATTCACCCAAAACAGGTATCTGGAATTGCATGGGAATTTTGATATTTAGGCCTGTATTATTTTAGTAGAAACCATTATTTGTTTGTTTCAGATATGTCAATAGTAAAATGGCCCCGAATTTCGAACAATTAAATGGTCATGGTCACGTGCACACCTTGGTAGTCAATGTTTTGGCGTTTTCGTTCATAGCAGCCATAAAGCGCAGTTAGGAAGTTCTAAGGAGGAGCTATCGAGGATTCTGTGTTGGTATTAATTATTAAACATCTGGTTAATATATTTTATAACTTTGCCGCATTAAGCCTGACATTGCAGTAAGTTAACATTCTTGGGTATTTATATTTAAAATATAGGACTATCTTGGAAAAAAGTGACAAATGCAAATAACCATCACTTTTATATTCATCCTACAGTTTTGAGAATAGCTTTATTGAACTCCTTGACCCAGAAAACACTCATTTTGAAACCAAAATCATCTTCATAGGTTATATAATAAGAAATATACGGTTTTCTTTGACGAGATGTCTGCCATCTTGAAAAATAGCCGTGTATATAAATTTCCATGACTCGGACAATTCTGGCAATTGTATATTGAACCTCTTGACCCAGACAACATACATTCCGACACTAAGTCACCATAGTAGTGCTATTACCTTTAAAATGGTGGACATTTTGCAAAATGTTGGTTTATGCAAATTGCCATCACTTTTATTTTTGTCATCACGTATTTTCATGAACTACACCACCCAATGATCAATTTAGCTATGATTGCAAATGTTATTATTCCGGCCCTGGTTGGTAGAAATCTAAGGCTCTTTTTCACCTGATGCTGCAGCACTATACTGTCGTATGTTATCTGAAGAAATACACTTTGATGTTTTATCTATAACATTAATAAAGTCCAAAATTTCACTTTTGTTCCTGTAATTTATTAACAAGGAAGTATACGACACACATTTTACGGCTATGTTTGAACAAGATGGCATCGGTTTTTAGGTGAAATAATTTTTGCCAGAAACATCGGACATCCAAAATAGCTAAAAATGTGCCAGTGTTTCTTCAGTACCAGGTGCAGAGTTTCTAATGGTATGTAAATAGGTCAGGGATAATGGGTTTACTGGAATTGGTACAAAATCATAATATTCGAATTGATTAAACAATATGTGTGTATTTAATGTTGTAAGGAAAAGTAAAGGAACTTATTTCATTTATTTAAACTAAGGTATTGTTTCATTTATTTGTAGAACAGATTTTACTGTAGCCAAAAACCCCATCAAAATGTTCACTATGCATTATGATTTTGTGTTGCAGACAATTTGGATCCTCTTCTTTTCGTGTCCAAACACAGTGGTTCTCAAAAAAGATGGGTACAACGTCTGGCTGCTTCACTGAATTCCGCAAGGTCCTTGTTTGTGCATTGTTGCTCCAACAGTGGGCAACCAAAAGATGTTCCATCGTCTGTGGTGCTGTTCCACAACCACAGCTAGTGTCTTGATCTGCATCCAGGTAGCCCCACTTCTACAAGGAAACTTTAGATCGACCAGTTCTAAAGTTTTACAATCACAATTGTGATGCGAAATGTAATTTTGCATATAGGACGTTTTGAAAATAGGGTCCATTTTCACACAGGAGCCTTTGATTTCAAATGACAAATGCACATAGGAGGCTATTCCTTCCTGGTGACGATAGACTAGACGCATTTCGTGAAATATCGCCATCGTTTTTAACATAGTTTGCGAGATGTACTAGAGATACTATTTGCGCATGACATCTTGGTATGTGTCTTTGTGTTTAACGAAATAAAGCGCAGTCGTCCATGTGTAATATTGATCTGCAGCCTGTCTATAAATGGTACAATCAGAGAGTTCCGATTGATTGCAGTTGGCCAAAATACATTTAGTGCCAAGTTTTCATTATGCGTTTCGGTGCCCACACATCAATTACGCAAGGCGCAACTGTTATCTAAAAGGATTCCGAATTCAGAAAACTCCAATATTTCCGAAAAGATGTTGGATAATAGCAGAAGTGACCTAGAAGAATTGACTGTTGTAATGTGAGATGCAAATGGGCACTCTGCATGAAAAAAGAAACCGTCGCTGTTCAGTAGAGGGACATCTTTACTATCACGAAAAACAACTAGTGTACATTTATCGGGCAATTTCAAGTGATGTTCTGGGGAAAACTGTGCTCCACATCATCAGCCCTTCAACAGAAAGTATCATAATGGCTTTAAAAGATAGAAACAAAAACAAAGATACGTTCTGTAATTCCAAGAAGAAGAGGATCACAACCAAGCTTCTATCAAATGTAATGTCTTTAAATGAGCTGTGTATTGACCCTTTGACCTGAACTTGATTGCAAAAAGCAAAGATGAAAATAAACAAATTTGAACGCCTTGTCTTTACTCCTTAAACTGATAGCACTCTTAATTCGTGCATTTAAAAAATATCAATATCCTGATTGTATCATTTTTTGAGACAGGTTGTACTTCGTTGAATACAATTAAGGCACCGATCATTTATTATCTCGACAATTTCGACAACTGGACAGTTGCGACATAGCATAGGGCTTAAGTCACTGATCACCAGATAGATCAGTAAGATGTGGAATGTTTTTTATGCTGCATTTTTATCTGGCGAGGATATTTTAAGAAAGAGGAAACGATTTGCTGGTACTTAAAAAATACAGGGCACATATATAGTTTTTTGGTACACACACTCCTAGATTCAGTGGCGTACCCAGCGAGGGCGAGGAGTAGGGATGACAAATATTCCGTCATTCTGTTTCTCCAAACTGAGATGATTAGCCGCATGACTGACCAGGTTCATTTTCGTCATAAATTAGCTTAGAGATACATGTAAATTTAACCGTCGTCTAATCAACGTCTTTTCTAACGTGGGGTTGTTAACGAAACAAATCCGACTGTCTACGGTCAGTGCACATTACTTTGCAAACATTTTCGAAAATTTTAATGCAGACTTTTGATTTCAGACTGTCTAAAGTTAATTCCGGTTGCGTTCGAACATCCGGTCGATTCTGGGATTAACTCTACCAAATATGAAACTGATTTCAGAATAACAAATATCTCAATGTAATCGCCAGGAGGTCAAGTCTAAATACTCATCAGTAACAAAAAATCAATGTTGACCAATAAGGATATTTCATTTAAGACGACGTCAAAGCGACCTAGTCCCAGTTAAGAGAATTCTGAATAGAGGGCAACTTAATTCATGTTTTTCTACTTTCTAACACAGACGCACACATAGCCATTAGTGGTGATACATTCTATCACCACGAACTTGTTTTGATTTGATCTTTGAGCAAGTCCAGCACAATAATGTAACCGTAGGGACGTATTTACGTCTTCTAGTTATTGATGGAGACACTTTGTACCGTGGTTTTGTCAATTCTCAGTAAATGGCCGGAAAGCTAGGCGGATATTTATTGACCTGTGTGTGTTTAAAAGTAAAGGGCAGCCTTAGTCAAAAGCCAGAAGGATTTTGTTTGCTATCCATGGGGATTCTTTGATCTTATTGCTATAGGAAAAAAAACGGGTTTGTCTGATTCATGGTCTCGCCTAGCAATGGAAAAAAAGCGCTCGCTTTCTTGCGATCATCTTTGTTTAGCAAAAGAGAATCAACAAAAACAGGAAAATGATACTCACAATTCAATAATTGTGTATCACATTCCGCTACACCATATAACTGCAAGTATTTCCCCTGTGGGTTTGTTGGCCCAGAAACCTATTCACGGCGACCATGGTAAATTTGTCATATTTCGCAGGGCCTAATGCTGATGACTTTCAAACCATTTGTATTATAGTATTTCATCATTTGAAACCGTGCCAATTCTTTTACGATATTGACAATAATGCAATTGCCTTTTGATTGTTTTGAGATATGATCAACATGATGGTAATATAGTGGCAATATAACAATGGCTCTGCATACCGGGACGATTGTTGGATATCTTTAGCCCATGGTTTGCTGAAGTCTATATACATAACCATAGGTCACTGATATTGGGAAAAAGAAATTGAGGTAACATTTTATTCATTTTCAAGAAAATTTCCCAGTTTTATGTAAGTGAACAGACAGTTATACGATTTTAATAATTTATTATGAATTTACACTGATTAGGACTACAGAATTTGTTATACAGTTAATTATATGGCCCACGCCTATTAAGCATTTCAATTTATCTCTATCCACTAATCATGAAATTTATTTTGATCGAACAAAATCACCGCGAATGGTTAATTTGTCAATTGACGCACAATTATCAGTGATAAGCAATTCAATGTTAGGCAAGCGTCATACCGTTGAAAGCTTTTATAAGCATTTGAATACAGAGTGCCCGTGCAGTCACCTTTGAGGGTCAAACAATACACTCACCTGAACATTAGAATGTGGTCCAGGTGCAAAGCAGGTGAATGTATAGTACATATTTCACGTCCACCTCAAACATGGCTGATACGAAACACGAACATTCTCTAGTTGGATAACTATGGCGTCATATACAAAGCGTCCCAGAAAAATTTAATCATGAAACAAAGGGTTAATTTGGTGAAGCTGTGAGCTGTATGACTATAATAATTATTTTACTATAAAGTAGAAACAGTAAGTTTTCAAATGACATCTTAATGGCATTTCTCCAGTCATGCCTCATTGAACACCATTACTTTGAAAAGGGCATGCCAAAAATCACTTGTGACAGTTGGGACAAAAAGATAATGTATTTTTTTTAAGGGGGGGTATGGGGTCTGCATTTGGTAAATAATTGTTCCATTTACGAAAATGAGATAATGCAATGTCGTAATTGTGTAGATTGTAATCTACAAAATGCTTTTTATTCGATCGCAATCAGACATTTGGTTCCCGAGATATCAAAGTGAAGCAGAGTACGGGAAATTTGCCAAAAACGCATAGTCTCCTATACTTTATCATGTGAAAAATTTAAATGGGTTATATTAAAGATATTTTAAAAGATATTATTTATACGCCATTTAACGCATTTATTTTGGCTAAGTCGAAGTAAATAAATACTTATATTATTTTGTCCATAATTTAAAGTAATTAAATGTACTGGATAAGTGATTTTTTTATATATTTTATTGTTTTCTCACCCTGCGATATTTAAGAAAATTATTTTAAAAATTAATTACAGGACAATGGATGCACCGATTTCGATGATTCTTTCATTAATAATTGTGATAATTCAGTATAAATTGAAATTTTACAAACAAAATCCCAGGGGAGGGCGGCCAAGAAATCCCAATTTCAGACGTCGCCATTGGTTTAACACGTAAAAGCAAAATCTTGACAAAAAATTCTGAATTTTTTATATGTTGTCAAGGAATATTTTCTTATTTCAAAACCGTTGGAGTTGAAGAATCAACTCCACTGGAAGGGTTATTTCTGAATTTGTTTGTATTAATAACGAACGAGGACGAGGTCGTATGTAGGTCATGGGAACACCCATGACCGACCCACATCAAAGCACCCAAATTGGTTTGCGGTTTGCACTCCGTATTGCTCTAATTTCTTTTGACATTTTTGGTGAATTGCTATAATGAATGAGGCTTGGCCGCCACCGCCTGCAAAATCCTTATTTCACATCAAAAGCGCCCTCAATTTTGTCTAAATGTTTCGAGGTCTATAACTCGTATCGTTAAAATACGCAAACAACCAAAACGAAAACGAACGTAACTAGAGAACGCTACATGCTATGCACATGAAATTTGGCACACATATTGAGCACATATAGGGTTAGTGAACCATGAAGGCCAATTTTGAAAATTGTGTTCCAAGTTCAAATTACGCCATCAAATTATGTGATTGGTCGATTGCCGGTTGCCATGGCAACGGTATCAAAAATCCGGCTTCATGGTTCACTGCGTATTAACTCCGTGCACATGCCACCCAATTTTCGTCCCAGTAGCTTGTTTAGTTATTTAGTTACGTTCGTTCTAGTGTTTAAACAATCAGAGGCCTTACGTGGTTACCATGGCAACCAGAGCAAAAATTGACATGAATTTTAAAACTTTGTGACATGGGCTACAATATGATGTGTAATATCATGTATATACCACTATTTAGGAAATTTAAGAAAAATCACTTCAAAGTTCACTGCTTCAGACCCCATACCCCTCCCTTAAATGATCAAGATCAACAATATTTATTTGATGTTTTTAGTACTTACCAGAATTATTCACCAACACCTTCAACATGTCCGCCCTCTCTTTCGATACAAAGTATGCAACGACGTCGCATGTCAGTCGCAGCCCGTTTGACCATTGCAGGATTATCGGATTATCACATAAGACGTCCATTGAATGCGGGCTCGCAAATCCTGAAAGTTACGCGGTGGACAGGTGTAAACTTTGTTCTTCAAATATCCCCATAAGAAAAAAGTCACAGGGTGTCATATCAGGTGACCTGGCGGGCCATTCCAGAGCATGATTCGACACCCCCACGAAAAGTTAATGTAGGCAATTTCTGACAGCAAAAGATCTGGTAGGCAGGTGTACCATCCTGTACACAACACACAACACAACTGTCGGAAGTTGCCATTTTGTTGCAGTAAGAAATGTAGATCAAGTTCGGGCACACCAGCGTGGCTACTTATCCGGAGATGATCGTGCCCATTGGCATTTCGTTAGAAAAAGTAAGGCCCAATAAGCACTCTCCACTCAGAATTATCCAGACTGTAAGTTTCTCTCGACTCATGTTTTCATGCTTCGTCGTCAATCGTGAAATGCTCCAGAAATCTCACGTCTCTCTGACATCGACCCAATAGCCACTCTGCAAAGGTTTGCCTTCTTCTGGAGTCATCTTGCTGATATTGTTTGCGAATGCGTATTCTGTTTGGATGGAAGTTCAAGTCAATTTCTTCTTGCAGTGGTTTCCTTGGATGTACTTGTAATCGACGTAAATTACTGCCTAAATGTTGTTATCAGTTCTCACTCTGCGTCTTCTCCCTAAGTGGCCCTTGCTCCGATTAAAGCTTGTGCCATGATCTCGATATTTCTTCAAATTGGCCCATATGGTCGGCTTAGATGGCGGATCCCTGTCCGGAAAGGCTTCCGTAAATGCATCTTGAGTAGCTTGTAGGCTCTTTGTTTCATGAAATGTTGTCACAACGAACTCAAATGCTGAGTTGTAAGCTGCACCATGTTTGCTACTTAAATGTTTGAAATGTGAATGCATTTTACCATTGAAATGGACTTATTCCTCAAATATAAATTCCTATTACATAACCTAACAATGATAAAAGCATTCATAGGGGTCTATGGATTGGATGAGGGGTCTATGGATTTGATGAAAATTTTTTGTCTTAATTTTTGTCTCATCGTGTGTCACCTTCATTATCCTATAGCAAAAGCGTCCTCGTCGCGGCCCTGGTACAGCATATCCGGCAGTTTATCTTCGGTTTTATTTTATATTCCTATAAACTGCCGGCTATGCTCACTAATTTTGCTTTTTTATATTGCTCTTAAGGTTTAAATTGTTAATATTTGCATTGTTATATTTGATCAGCTGTTTATGCCATTATACTTGGGTCTTTTTGAAGGCCGGCATTTAGACGTGTTCGCTGACCTTGACCTGCTGAACACAGCTCTGATCCTTTTTACCAGAACTTCTTGTATAAGCTATCTGTAATTTGTATTCTTTGTATTAACTATCTGTAATTTGTATTTAAGAAATTGTAATTTAAATTCTTAGCTGAACACAGCTCTGATCCTTTTTACCAGCACTTCTTGTATAAGCTATCTGTAATCTGTATTCTTTGTATTAACTATCTGTAATTTGTATTTAAGAAATTGTAATTTAATTCTTATTTAGTGTTTTCTGTAATTGTAGTTTTGGGATATGATTATGAAATTCATTAGACAGAGAGCCCATCGGGGAGGGAAGCACATGAAACGTAGAATCATGCAAGTAGTGACGTCCCGTCACCAAACATTCAACAGAGATGATCGTAAACCTACCATTCCACATTCCCGGGCCAACACTGATAATGTAATCCATATATCTACCATCCAGGACCCCGACAGCACCTCAGCTAGTCCAGACATTGTAAAAACCAAAATGATCCCATCATGACTGGGCAGTCAACACGGAACTCCAGCAACATCCGTGACATTCCTAAACATAGGCCTAATGAAAATTTTCTCAACATCCGTCTATGGAATGCCCGTTCTGTCCGTAAAAAGACGGTCTCCATTTATGATGACATTATTGAGAATGATGTGGACATTTGTGATAACCGAACCTGGTTGGCTGAAAGCGATCCGGTGGTCATTGCTGATATGCTGCCTGGAGGATGTTCCGTCCTGCACTTTCCCAGGAAGTCTGATGACCATAGTGGTGTTGGGATAATCCACAAATCTTGCCTAACACAAAATACACCCACAGGCATTTAAAAAATTAATACATCTGCCTTTTGAGCAGCCTTGTGGGTAATAAACAAAACTAGTGTAACTCGTCCCTGTGTATCGTCCACCACCTTCCAGGGAAAATGGTCTCAAAATAAGTCAATTCTTAAATGAGTTTGACACTTTCCTTAATGAGATTGCTCTTGTTACCGCTAAAACGATACTGCTGGGTGATTTCAACGTGCATGTTGACCTCCCCGCTAAACCGGAGTCTATTCATTTTTTGGAGATTCTGGCTGTTAATGGTTTTCATCAGCATATCTATGGCCCTACCCATAAAGATAGTCACACTCCCGGTCACACTCTGGACCTGATCATATCTCGTCTTGAAGATGGATTAGTTGCTGGGTGGGACCTCTTGCCTGGGCTAGGCTCTGATCATCGTTTGATTAATTGTACGATTAGCAGCCAGAAATCACCACTCATGAGAACTACGTGCACCATCAGAAATATAAAGAATATTGACAAGGACTCTTTCTCAAATGACATTTCATCCATGATTGGCAGTCTTGACCTTCGTGAGGGCTCAGTTGATGAGGTGCTTGGTAAATTTGAGGAGTCTTTAATTAGTGTACTCGATTCCCATGCACCTCCTCAACAGCGTTCCCGCATTATTAGACCATGATCACCTTGGTTTAATAAAGATATTGATGATGCCAGACTAGAACGTAGACGTTTAGAGAGAAAATGGGTAAAAACTAGAAATAGTGTCGATCTGGATGCTTACACTGTACAATCAGCAGTGACTGGTAAACTCATTCATCATGCTAAGGAGGTTTATTACAGAGAACAATTAGAAAATGCTAACAACAAAACCATGTCTGCTACTCTGAATAAGCTTCTGAAACCCAAAACTAAACAACTTCCTAACTGATATTCAGCTACTGAATTTAAGTAGCCATATTGCAGGTTTTTTTTTCAGCGAAAGGTATACAAAATCAGACGGGACCTTGATAACTATTCCAGGTACAAACTTCGCAGGAATGATCCAAGTGGGACAATACTTGCTGAGACCGTTCCAATACATGCGTTAATCCAGTCCATGTTGAGAGGTGGGTAAACAAGGTGATTATGTCAACTCCATCAAAATCATGTACCTTAGGACACCTTTCCATTGGTGTTACTTAGGAGAATGTTGGCAAATTGGCTGAGCCATAAACACTGATCATTAACAAGTCTCCCAGGTCCAAATTCCAGTTGATCCCAGTTGAGTTGAAAGTTGTTCCATTTCCGGACGGTAAAATGTTCAAACTGTTTTTGAACTGTGTTTAAATGGTTTAAATGAAGTAGTTCAAATGGCCGCCCTACAAAACCTTGGTGATAATTGTTCCATTTGCCGTCACGGAATCAACACTTTTTTAACGGATTCAACTGGTATTAAACTGGATCAATGGATTGAAACGGGTTCCAGTTTGATGAAACCGTTTAGCAGGGAATTCAAACTGGAATTTTGACCTGGCTTCCGCACTGGTGTTTTCCCCAGCTAAGCTCCGGGAAGCTGTCGTGATACCCATTCTCAAAAAGCCTGCCCCAGAGATAAATATTAGCTGCGTTGTTCTTTAAGTTCTGGAGAAAGAGAAAATAGTGATTGCCCAGATAAAGGATCATTTTGTCTCAAATGACCTTAAATGAGAAGTTTTCAGTCAGATTACAAGAACGACACAGCATGAAACGGCACTCATGAGGGTCAAGACCGCATATCCTCAATGCACTTCACAACAGTAAGGCAGTGCTATTGTGCTGCTAGGATCTGTCTGCAGCTTTTGATACTGTTGATCATGCCATTTTTTGGATAGGTTACGTGATACTTTCAAAAATTCAAAGTTATACTGCCTTACAGCGGATTCGGTCTTCCCTGCAGAAACCGCTCTTTTCGTGGCGCATTGGGGATGCAATTCAAAACAAGATAATCTCCCTTGCGGTCTTCCTCAGGGTTCTGTGTTCGGGCCTCTCTTTTCATAGGACACATACTGTATCGCATCAATCATACGGAAGCACAATCTTGCTACCACATGTGCTGATGATGTGCAGCTTATTTGACATTTGATCCTAAGATTGATGGTGAATGCCAAAACTTGCTGTCAAAAGACTCTCTCTTTCATTGATGAAATCAGGGAGTGGATCGCTGTAACAAACTCAATTGAATGATGAAAAAGACAGGATTATCGCATGTTCATACCTATTACACAGTTCGCCGAAAGATATTACCATCAGGGTCGGGACAGGGAGGTTCCCCAGTCCTCGGCAATCTAAAACTTGGTGTCGTTTTGATCAGGAAAATGTCTTATGACATGAAATGTAAAGGTCATCATTAAGTCTGTTAACTTCCACTCGCAATATTTACCGGATCCGCCGCTTGATCACATTTGAGAGTTGTCTATCTCGGCCGTTCATGATTTTATATGCTTGACTATTGCCAAATTCACTTTTGTCATGGAATGTCGGGACAAGCGATCGGATAAATTAAGATTTTTGCAGAATAGAGCAGCCAGGTTGGTGTTCAGATCTGATTAGAAGGACAACAGCCACACCACTCCTTAAAAGAGCTCCATTGGCTACCACTTAGTGAGCGCGTTGTCTTAAGCTTATGCTCTTTACTCAATACTCTCTTTGTATATTTCTGGGCGGCCAGGATTGCATTCTGCAGATGACAAGACGCTCGCCTCACTGTGTCCAGCACAAAAAAGTCAGGCGGGACAGGGCTTTCATTTTTTGTTTTGTTTTTTTTTCAGCAATGCGGCCCTAGCATATGGAACTCTTTGCCAATCTGTTCGCCACTCAAGTCCATTGGTATTTTAAGAAGATCTAAAAAATTTCATCATTCCTAGAGTTATCGTTGTGCTTAAAGTAGTTTTTTGTTTATTGCTCACATGATATTTAATTGTGCATGTTTTCTTTTTATTTATAGTTGATGTTTTTACTTATTCATGGTTCATTCTTTCACTAATACATGGTGTATATTACTATGTTTTAGGCTAAATCGTAATACTCTCTATTTGTAAAGCGCGTGCCCTGAAGGCGCTAATCAAATGTCGTTTGTATTGCATTGTGATGATTACATACCACAACAAACAGCTGTTAAGGTCACAGGTGAGTTTTGAATATCATTTCAAAGCAGGATAATAAGGCATGACTTCAGAAATGCAAGTTAAGTGTTATTGAAAGCTTCTGCTGTTCTACTTTATAGTAAAATAACTTGTACAGTTAATCAGGACATGTTCCCCTAATTAAACTTTTAGGATGGTTTTTTTCAGGAACGCCTGTATTATCGCGTACCGCTGAGTTTTGAATAGCAACCAACACGTTTACAGACGCAGTTTTTGAGGCAGCAATCGAAATAATGAATTCCGACTCTGAAACGATGTCCGCAACGACAGGGCGCTACGGCGTGCCGGTAAGTACGTATATCATGTTTCTAAAATTGAAAAAAAGTTGGCGTAATTTTTTGGGGGGAAACCAGCGTTGAAAATCTCAAGACTGGAAAAAATACCGAAGGGCCTCGTGGGGGAAAAAGGGAGACGAGTACCCGACAAAAAAAAAACGTCATTTTTCGCTAGGTTCTATATATAGGTTCAGGGACCCAATACGATACATATTCAAAAACAAACAACCTAGTAACGGACCCTTCTGATGCAAAACTCTCCATAGAACACCCCATCATTTTCCGGAGATATTTGAGATTTACGTTTCATTTAACTTCCACCTTCGCATTATTTACCGGATCCGCCGTTTTATCACATTGAGAGTTGTCATCATTCGTCCGTTCACTGATTTTATCTCTCATTGACCCCTATGCCAATTCACTTTTTGTCTGTTTTGCCAGAGATCGGAGTCAAACTTCAGATTTTTGCAGAATAGAGCATCCAGCTGGTGTTCAGATCTGATGAAGGACACCAGCCACACCCGCCGTAAAGAGCTCCATGGCTACCAGTCGTGAGCGCGTTGTCTTTAAGCTTATGCTTCCTACTTACAATACCTCTCTTGTGTATTCCTGGCAGGCCAGGAGTGCGATCTGCAGATGACACGACGCTCCTCACTGTTTCCGCACAAAACGGTCAGTGGGTGACATGGCTTTTAGCAATGCAGCATCTAGCCTATGGAACTCTTTGCCTATCTCTGTTCGCCACTCCAGGTCCATTGTTCTTTTTAAGAAGCTCTAAAATTTCATCTATTTTCCAATAGTTGATCGTGTGCTAATGAGTTTTTCTTGTTATTGCCTCACATGATTTTAATTGTGCAGCTGTTTTCCGTTTTTATTTTATGTTTGGGATGTTTTACTTTCTCCTGGTTCTTTTTCACAATACTGTTTGTCATTACTATATGTTTTGCTAAATAGTAATTACTCTCTATTGTGTAAAGCCTTTGACCTTTTTAAAGACGGCGCTATATCAATGCGTTTTGTATGCATTGTTAATTCCTACCACACAACAGCTGTAATGTCCACAGACAGATCATTTTCAAAGCAATAAATAATGCATGACTTCAGAAGCCACTTTAATGGTGTTATTTGAAAGCTTGCTGTTTCTACTTTTATCGTAAAATAACTTTTACAGTAATTCAGGACATAGTTCCGCCTAATTAGCCCCTTTTTTAGTATTGTTTTTTTTTCTGGAACCCTGTATTATCGCGTACGCTTGAAAGTTTTTGAGCACAACACTGTTTACAGACATTTTTGATGTCGCAATCGAACTAATGAATTCCGCTCTGAAACGATTGTCGCACCAGGCGCTACGCGTCCCGGTAAGTACTATTCCTGTTTTCTAAAATTGCAAAAAAGTTGCCGTAAATTGAACCGCGTTTGAAAATTTCAGACTGATAAACCGAAATGGCATCGTGGGAAAAGGATGCTAATTACCCGACCAACACTTTCAATTTTTTCTCGCTTAGGTTCTATATATAGGTTCAGACCCTTCTGACTTTTGTCCCATTGTGCAAAAAAACAATATAATCTAGTGGGGGGGGGGGGGGGTATCCATGACCGCACTGAAAAATTACCTATCGGAAAGAGGGGATTTGTGGCTTTTAAGGTGAGACTAGTTAATCTTGGACAACTGTTACCCAATTACCACCAAATGGAAAGTTTTTTTGCGTTTTATTGATACTCCCGTATATAAATAAATAAAAAGATATTGGTTGACCCCTCTGCCCTTGACATCCTGATTACGCAACTGAAAACTAAGAAGATTTGCTGCATTTCTGCACATTAAAAGAATGTAATTTTTTCCCAAAGAGAAGCCGCGCGCCTACCGGAAGCAACCCTTGTTTTTCTGTATTTTTTTTGTAATCTTCTTACCTGAACCCATACCTTCAGTAATCTTAATATGAAACGGTAAAATGCTGAGACATTTAATGCTATCGTATGCGTTGTATGAGACTTCAGCTTGCCTCGACTACCCAAACGTATTACGTTCCGTGCTCAGGACATCCAGTGTATACTTTCTATAACGAAGCTCTTTCTGTCCTTATGATGTCCACTGCACTTTGGTAATTGAATGAATGGACCTTGTACAAAACCCAGATTCATCCGCCGGGGAATTGACGTGTTCTTCGTACACTTACCATTCAACCACACCCTTATTTCAATCGCCTTCCAGGTATAGCCTGTCTGTCAAACATTGAATGTTATGTGTTTCGACATTAAGTCCTGGATGAACTGCTAACAACACGTGCTAATGATGACAAAACAACTTGTCCATGTTCACAACTAATCATTGTGCTAAAATCCATGATAATCATATCAATTGCCAACACAATTATTCAGTCCCTACACATTCTGCTCGCAATTTAGGGGTATTGCTTGATGAAAACATGTCAATGGATGAACAAGTGAAGAAAATTTTTCAGTCCGCTTTTCAAATTCGTAACACAGCTCATTCATAAAAAATTTGTCTGACATCACGGCCTCAATTCTTGTTCATCGCCTTATCACCTCCGACTTGACAATGGTATGCTCTTTTGTATGGAATTTCTAACAACCTTCGTGATAAACTTCAGCGAACACAAAATGCAGCCGGTCTGTTCTTCTCAAAACTCGCAAATATGATCACATACCTCCAACTCTTATGCAACTCATTGGCTACCCATTCCGCAACGGATCCAATCAGAGACGTCTGCTGCACATGGAACACTTAAATGGACTTGCACATCTTACTTAATGATCTCTTACGCCTACTTGCCAACCCTGACGCTCAGATCGGCAGCTAACTTCCTTATCAGTACCCAGAACCTTAGCATCATTTGGTGATGGCTTTTTTTCTTCATGTGCCCCAAAATTGTGGAACTCACTTCCAATAAACATTCGCTGTTGTGTTTCATTCTGAATTTAAGAACAGCTTAAGAAACCTATTTGTTTCATCTGCCTATAAGTTTAATTATTGCTGTTCAATTATGCTATTTGCCTTCTCCAATTGTAAGTTTGTTCAGTACTTACTTTTTATGTGTTTTTTTTTTTTTTTTTTTTTTTTAATATTTTTAATTTTCATGTTTTCTTCTGTTTACTTGTTTATGTAACTCTTGTACAGCGCCTCGAAAGTTGCCTAGATAGATGGCGCTTATAAATGCTATATTTATTATTCTTATTAATATCCGAAAACGTTAATACTAACCATAAAAAACTTAATAAAAGGAGCAACAAGTTAGATATGCCCACTTCATTTCAATACACACCACTCAGGTAATCTTTTTTCTCTATTTGGATAGCGGAAACGTTTAGGAATTGCGCGTGAGGGACATCCTCCGATCGCGCTTATTTAAAACAATTCACTTGAAATTGGTGCAACTTTTTATATCATATTTAAAGAAAGTCGTTAAAAATGTGCCAGTTAAACGTCGTACAATTGCCATCTATTTGTATCACCTTTGTTGAACATGAAAAACTGACAAAAGAAACCCGAAGTTATGTCTATTTGCCAAGTACCAAGATTGGATTAACACACGGTACGACGAAGCGTTGGATACATTTAAACACAATTAATTTTTAAATTTGACCCTTTCCTCCCGTACTCCTCTATAGCATAGGACTGTAGTTTTTTCGTCCTTCCTTTAACATCTTTCCTAAAACAATCATATTGATGTTTTTTTTCATGGTGAATTTCTATTGGTCTTTGAAATTAAACATCTTCCCCTTCAATTAAAGTACTTAGCTTTATTTTTATGACGTTGGTACTTTCCACGCAAAATGCCCTACACTCTAAAAATTCTAGTCAACATGACAAAGAATCTTGTCCAAGAGACACTTAACAGAAATCTTGTCAAATTGTCAAAATCAAAATGCAAATTCCCATATCCCCTACGAAAATTTAAAGGTCCTTGAATGCATTGTGCCACTTCACATATTTTCAACACAGTTTTTTGTTGTTGGGGACCGTTGAATGTCCATTACTTCGCATTTACTTTCGATAATTTTACAAGATTTCTATTAGTGTCCCTCGGACGATCTTGTCATTTTGACTAGAATTTTTTTTTAGAGTGTAATTTTGGTTGGAGAGTTTCTAGCTGCAAAAACTGTCCTAAATCTTATTGATCATCATGTATTGTCCTATTTCCTTAGCTTTATTGCCACCTTTTAAATAGCGTTGTTAGAATATGATACACACGAATCGCCTCTTTTCACAATTTTATAATGCCGTGACCAATCCTTTTCAGCAAGGTATATATCTGACAGCGTCTCAAGTCAATTTACAGTACCATGGCCCGTTTATCACTCTCAGACGACGGGTGAAAAAGAATGATAACGAGCGCCATTAACGAAACTTGATATATTGTATACCTTGATGTATATATCCTTGACAAAGAAAGGTTTAAGGGGCACTTTAACTTGGGCTGTTGCCACAGCTATTAGTTTTATTTAATGTTTATAAATATAGGAAGTGATGGGAAAGATTCGTGTTCGCTTCAGGTTTGCTTGCTAATCGTCGCCTTTATTTATTTGTCTAAGGTAATGTTCACAAGACTGCAAGATCGCCGTCCCATTTAACTAGTACAACGGAATGTATTTATCAAGAATTCGTACTGTAATTTCAGGAGATATGTTTAAGTGATTTCATATATTATCACTGAAAAATAGTGATTTGAGTAAAATATCTTATTTACGAAAACGGCAAAATTTTAAGATTTGTTTGTTCTTAAAAATAAAACAGCTGGCTAGTGAAATCCCAGGCAGCTGCCTCGTTGTGCTGTCACCGACCAGCTTATATAGATGTGTTTATCGAGAAAAGTGAGGGTTATTAACCTGCTTTTATCGCGATCTTGCTATACAATTTTACCATTGATGCTACGGCAGTTTGACAAGAGATGCGAATACTTAGTTACTTATACAGTGGACTTTGAACGATCGTGTGTTATATATGTGTCAATTTCCTTTTTGCCTGACAAAAAGCTTTGTCATGTCGAGGCCATTAGTAATGTAACGAAATGGAATTTTGCGCGAAGTACAGAAATTTTAAAGCCGATTTCCCCAAAAACTTTGTTAAAATAGAGTACTAAAGGAAACGATATACATTAAATGGAGAATGTTATTATTATTTTCACTGAGCTGCCTGCGTGTATATTCGCACTAGCTCGAATGATTATAAGTAAATTTCATTCCTATAACAAAATATTTCTTTCTCCAGGTGTCAATGGCAACGTCATGAACAGGGCCGGCGAGAGAAAATGCGGGCCCGGGGGAACCTTGGAGTTACGGGCCCCTTTTTACCAACTTCGTTTTCCAGAACCCCATACGGGGAGGAGATTTTGAAGTTACAGTGGCTGCGAAGCGGCCATGACGCGGCGCGAGGTGTGGGAGCTGAATAATGTAGTTGACCGATGCAACTTAATGGGTGTTTTTGTTTGAATTATTCATATTTTGTTTATGGAGACAGCCCAGGGGGTGGGTGGGGGAGGGGGTGTCCCCCTCCCACGCGCAGCGCGGAAGCCTTGCAATGTTCATTTCCAAAACACATTTTCTCATGAAAAATTTCAGCAAGGGCTGAACTTTTATTTTTTTACGGGTTTTTTTTTTTTTTTTTTTTTCCGAGAGAAAATGCGGGCCCGGGGGAACCTTGGAGTTACGGGCCCCTTTTTACCAACTTCGTTTTCCAGAACCCCATACGGGGAGGAGATTTTGAAGTTACAGTGGCTGCGAAGCGGCCATGACGCGGCGCGAGGTGTGGGAGCTGAATAATGTAGTTGACCGATGCAACTTAATGGGTGTTTTTGTTTGAATTATTCATATTTTGTTTATGGAGACAGCCCAGGGGGTGGGTGGGAAGCCTTGCAATGTTCATTTCCAAAACACATTTTCTCATGAAAAATTTCAGCAAGGGCTGAACTTTTATTTTTTTACGGGTCCCTAGGACCCCGGGCCCCTAGGACCCCGGGCCCGGGGTCAATTACCCCCTTTGACCCCCCTCTCGGCGGTACTGGTCATCAAAATATTGCCGCCACGATCGTTCGTGAAACTAATTGCGTTATTTCAGGTAAAGTATAAAAAGCAACGTACATGCAATTGCTGTTATATGTGTGAATCGACCTGGTACCTGTCAGATCAATATTTGCCATCGGGAAAACGTTACAACCATTTCGCTTATGTAGGTGGCAGCTGGCCAAGCGAGCATCAGCACTTACATTGTAATAATCTCCATAACAGCCAGCTCCTCAGATTTTGCTTGGGTCGACGAGGTAAGTGAGAGTAAGTATCTTGCCCAGGGACACAAACACGTTGACTACACTGGGGCTTGAACTCACGATTCACAGTGTACTTAGGATGACGAGTCGCGCGCTTTATCAGCTGCGCTACACGTGCTCTCAAATATGCCAAAACGTATACCAGACGCACAATAAATGCTGGTACTTATATATGCCCCGGGCTGACAGGCCAGTCAACTAGAATGAAGACAATATTAGTTACTCCTGCAAGTTTCACACAATATAAATATCCATATGATTTTCTATTAAGTGAAAGTGATTTAGTAAAAACATATTTTAAAAGTCCTGCAGTAGGCCCATTTGACTTTGCACAAGAGTCTGAACGAAATGTTTTGATGGTTTCTGGGCAACATTGATGAAAAATGTTTACAAATTTTCCCCTGTTAATTTACCCCCTTCTATATCTCATGATGATCAAGGATGCATATGTTGGATCATCAAGATAATAATAATAATAATAATGGAGATTTATATAGCGCACAAATCCGCCAAAGCGATGGCGCTCATGGCGCAAGATTTGGAATTACCAACGGAGAACAGGAACTTAATGCCCATCTTTCGAAGCAATTGGGACAGACTCCACCATACATTTTAATGTTGGTATTAGTGAGGTCACTACACTTCCTCTACAGTGAGTCTGTTGCCATCTAAACATTGAATTGAATTGAGCCACAGTCAGACGACAACAGAATAAAGCCTGAAACTAATGTTGCGTGAAGAGTCAAAGGCCACAACACATTGTCCATAGCGAGACTCGAACTCACAACTGCTTAACGGCGCTTTGTGCACTGGACCACATGTACCATCATGTACACTCTTTGCCATAATCTTCCTTTAACAAATACATGCTTGTCAACAACCCAAATTAATCAAAATAGGCTTGAAGAGACATGAGGAGATTTCCAGAAAGAAGCGCCCACCATTTTTGTCGAACTCCAGTTTTTTGCATATTTGGAATGCTTACCAATGTATTAGATCACACCCAGGCGCGTAGCCAGCCCGATGGTTCCGAGGGGGCAATTTCCCGGTAGGTGCAACAAATGTCCCGATCACAAGCAAAAATTTCCCGGTCGCAGGGTAAAAGAATCCGAAAAGGGGCTGATTTAAAGGGGCAACGAGAGATTTCACATATCAGGTGTCCCAAAAATACTGGAAATTCTGATTTTTGCATTGATGTACAACTTTCCATCAAAATACCCCCACGTGAAAGAACTAAGCTGAGAAATATTTCTTTGGTACAAAAAATGTGAAGTGTGTCATGTTTTTGCTGAAAAATTGATTTTTCTTCATCCCAAAAAGGAAAATAGACCAACTTTGCTTACACAAGCTTTACCCAGTTTACAATGGACTGCTGTGATAAACGATATGATCATTCTTTCAACACTCTAAAATATTTTACTCAATATTGATTAAAAAAGGAATTACCCTTTCGTATTGTTGGTTAAAATATACCCTTTTTTGTAAGGTGTACTCACCTTTGACTAAGATTTTACTAATTAGAATCAGTAAACCCTGTTGAATTCTGTACACGTTTTTGGGAAACCATAACAAAATGTCAGGTCACTGAGCTAAGCTAGGCACGTTTGAACTCATGTAAATCCCCAAAATGCAATTTTGAGGAAAAACAAAGCGGAACAAAACTGTCGTCTGCATTATTCAGAAAGCTGAGATATGATGTATCACATTTAAACCTTTATGGGCAATAAACAAATTTAGCACAGTAAATTGAATTCATCACTTTGAACTAAGTATATAAACTGCACTGCTCCAATTTTAGATAATCCGGCGCTCTATTTATATTTCCGCAAATTAAAAATATATGGAGCCGTCACCTCTATCGGAATAGTTTGATAGGAAAGTGTAGCTGTTAACCTAGATAGATTAATGCATAGTAGAGATTGACCAGTCTAAATGGCATCATTTATTTTTAAAATTACGAAAAAGGTCTGATTTGCAATCACATGTAATGGGAGTGTTATTTAGTGTCAAATCATTACAATTCCTGATAATCATTTGTTTTCAGGATACAAGTACCATTTGGAAGATGATAACCTTTTTAGTTGTAATTGAAAGGAATGAACCACAGTTACCACAGTCGCTGCAATTTAGTTCTCCATCCAACTTATCTGGATAACTGGGTACTGTCAAATACAATGTGGTGGCCAATAAAGCTCCAGACTTGGGAATTTCATTGGTACTAAATGTTACACTCCTTTTACCCTCTTTGAAAGCTCGAGGCTGCTGATGACTCTCCTATATAAAATACAAAAGTGAAAGAGCGACCTCTTTGATAAGATAGTGAACTAATACACTCTTTCTGTGCTTGCTACATCCTGGTTTAATGCTGGGGTATATCAGGGCAGGGTGGAACAATTACGGAAACAAATTTTCAAATCCTAATCGAAAAATGTTCTTTTAGTACAGATTGTATCATTTTATTAAATATATAGTTGAGAGTAAATTTACCAAAGTATTCTATTCACCCCCGAGTGGGCCACGAGGTTACCCTTTTAGACTGCATTCACTTCCCAGCATACAAACATGATTTTTAAATTTGAATGCTTACATTCAACGCAAGATAATAATAATTTAATGCTCACAATTGCTTGATATTGAATCTACAGCTTCTCGCTTTCAAAGAGGGTTATTTGTTCATCGGCAAGGCGCCGGTTCTGAAACATTCAAGGACTGCAGATCGGATGTAAAACTGAATTGAAAACCAATATCGCTATGTCAACCCCAATTTTACTAAGACAACAGTATCATGGCATGGCAATATTTGCGCTGATACAATTACCAGTGAAACCTATACGACTGGATTACAGTACTAAACAGTTTTGCTAATGGGAGTATTCTTATTACGTTGTGTTTACACTTGAAACATCGCAAAACCATCTAAGGTGTGGGGAGTGGACATTTTGGAGTCGTTTGTTGATAATTCTGATAATGTTCGCATGTTGAAAGGTGTCCTATCTCAATGAAGATACTTTAAATTATTTTTTTCATTAACATTATTTGATTAAAATATTTTATTGACTCTTTGTGATAAGTTGCGTAACTTGGTGTTTAGAAATGTCGCAGAGCTAATGTGTTTACTTTGTGCAAATAAGGGAGCCATTTTGAATTTATCGTGGCCTTTTTTATTTTTGCTTGGTATATGTATTTGAGGTAAGCGCGTATCTAGTTTTATCGGCCATATTTTCTACAAAAATGAACCATAACATGAATTCTTAAACTTCTACCACGAACCCTATGAACCCTATTTTTTTTTCGTTATCGCATGGCAAGCCCTCTCCCGCATTAGAATTGATATCATGAAAAATTCATCGGTTGCATCATAAATTGTCGAATTTTACAAAATACCCTATCCATGAAAATTATATTTGAAATCAACCTGAATATATGACTTTTTCGTAAAAGAGATTTTTAAGAATTGCATCTTGATATTACTATCTGAAGGAAAAATGCTTTTAGGTTTTATCTATAACGTTACTACCAAGATTGCACTTTTGTTCCTGTAATTTATAAACAAAATCGTGTTTTCTTGATATACGGCATATATTTTACTGCTATGTTTCCATAAGATGGCATAAGTTTTTATGTGACGTATATCGGACGTATGAGAATAATAACTCTTTATGCGGAAAAACGTTTACAATAGCAAAATATGTCAATACGTGTTGGCGAATGGCGCATATCAGAAACGAACAGAAAACATTCTCATTATACCTAATTGCCTATAAAATGTCACGACATGTAATGCCATATTCGAAACGTTGTAAATTTGTGGACCAATAAAATGACCATCTTAACTGCTACATGTTTTTATGTGATGTAACACGCAAATTACACTTATTATTTTTTTCAGTTTGAATGAAGGTATGAATGTAAATTACCATTCTAACAAGAAAAAATATGACATTCGTGTCAGAAAACGATGTTATAATACCGTGTTGATATTTTTAATTTACGTAAAAGTGTTTTAAAACTGATTGTTCTAATGCACGGCTGATGCTGTTTTGATGGAAACTGCAGTTTATAATATTTGAGGCAGTCACTAATGCAGCCGATGATCAAGATTGCATTATTTGCAAGTTTGCCAGTACGGAGTCGCTGTAAATGATGTCATAGCGCCCTCTCCTTTGAGAGAGAGCGAGAGAGAGAGAGAGAGAGCGGTTGTTGAAATGAACAACATACGCCGACGGCAGTTCCACGCAGCATCCCTATTATATCAAGCATTCAGTAGAGGATACCACTGATGGTGAATAAAAAAAAACGCGCAGTAATTAATCTCAGTGGTAATCATTTTGATCCTCGAGGCCACTAGACATAGAGAGTTTTATATGCCAATTACACCGTTGGCTTAAAGTCTGACTCAGAGATTTCTGAATTAAAATTTTTAATATATTAATTAAAAATAGTCAACTAGAACTAAAGATAGCCACCTAGAATGTTCAATTCCAAAGTTTGAGATGAATTGGAGTTTTCGTTTTGATGTAGTAAACATTTATGTGTATATAACAGTGCCATAGGATACTGTGTATTACAAAATTCCCGGATCCGGAATTTTTAAACAAAGATGTGATTTTCTATATGAAGGACTTCGATTTGAGCTTAGCTATTTCACACAGTGATTAGTGTATGGACAAGCATTATGTACATGCAAAAAACACAATTTGTTTGAGAATTGAGGGCGCCCTCATCGAGAAATCTCTGAGTCAGCCTTTAAAATGGTTCAAGGTCATTCTGGGGTAAAAAAATATACAGAATGCACCAACTCTTGCCAAAATGAACTCAATTATTTATATTTTTGGATATATATGTAAAGTAAATGTTATATATTTTGTTTTACATTCGCCAAGGGTATAATTATGATGGGGGATGCGGATGGTCGGGTGGGGGGGGGGGCAGCACTCTAGCCTCTGATAAATACATTTGAGGTTATTAAAGGTGCAACGAGAGATTTCAAGGAATCCATGCGTCTTATGTATTCTTATAGAACTTATAGAATAGACATTCACTAGATTTCAGTCCTTGTATTTGGCCTCAGAAATGTCTTAAAAGTGAAAACAAACGGTATTCTGGTTTGCTTATATGTCAATATAAAACATAGTCGTCATTTCGTATTTGCTCCAGTAAGAAATTAGAAATGTCACAATATTTGTACCAAACAACGAAGAAATACTTTTCATCTTAATCCTTTCAAATGGGGATATTTTTAATGAAGCGTTACATCAGTGCAAAAATCAGGGTTTACATATATTTTTTCAGGGGCACCCTATAATACGAAATCTCTCGTTGCACCTTTAACATAATAGTAGAAGACCAGCCTGTAGATCCCGTGACCAAACTCTGGAGACAAAGATTTGAAGGTGTCTTGGGGTTCCCTGATCGGTGTTGAAGGTTTTTGATTTGGGCTTGCCGCTTCAATGTTCCGGCATTTGGGGGAAGGGGCGGCTATTTCAGGTTTCAAGGTCAAGACTAACATTTGTACTGTTAAAAGTTGCAAAATTGAATTTGTCATACACGAAAAACCTAATAATTAGACACTTTAAAATCGGTTATATTAACAATTTGACCTTGACTGAAAGTGCATTGACCTTTTGACATTTTTGGAAATAGAGTACTCATTGAAAGTGCGGAATCTATAACAAACTATACATTTTTAGATTCCGTATGATCAGGCGAGTAATTTGACATGCATATTAATTCAGTTGCGACAGTTCTCATTTTTTACCCCTGTGTTAACTTTGTTTGCCCTCCCAAAAATGCCGGAACATTGAAGCGGCGAGCCCAAGTCAAAAACCTTCAACATCGATCAGGGAACCCCAAGACACCTTCAAATCTTTGTCTCCAGAGTTTGTCACGGGATCTACAGGCGGGTCTTCTACTATAAAGTAAATGTATATTTCCTGTTGTAACGCATGCCAGTGGGAACAATTTTGAAACCAATTTGAAAACATTAAGATCATTAGAAATATCTATCTATGATGACCTTGAACAGTTTTAGTTCTATTGTGCAAACACACAGCAGATTGTACAGTAAACTGTATCTTATGAAAATATATATGCACCACTTAACATGTTATGAAGCTTTTACAATTTAATCCCTGTTAATTTAACCCCTTCTCTATCTCACAATGCTCAAGGATGACAAAGTTGCATCATCGAGATTTGTAATCAGCAGGTCAATGTTGCATAGAAACCATCAAAACATACTTTACTAAATCCTATTAAGAGAAAGATACACATAAACCAAAGAACATCTGAGAACAGTACCGATCTTAGACAATGGAGGCACACCTACAAATAGCAAATAACTACGAGAGTTAAGCCGAAGGAAAGAAAAAGGTAAAACACATCATAAAATACACCATGGCGGAAAAGATAAATTTAAATCATTTCTTGCACATTCCGTGCGACAATAATAAATTAATGTCGAAAGCATTACTAATTAAATACGATGACATTAGCAAAAACTCTAGAATGTAAAAGATCAGTATTGATCAAGTTATAATGGTTAAAAACCGTTCCAGCCTATTGTATGTGATAATAATACAACCCGCCTTAAGAACACATATTGAAACATAGATTATAATAGGGAATTACGGAAGCAGAGCGGAAAATATATAATAAATTCAGGCATGACAATGCATACTGACAAACGTATCAAAATATGTGAAAAGCCACTTCTGGGTTGTACCACTGTATCTGATCAATGAAGCAAAGTTACGTGCTGACGTTGGCGGTGTTGTACCTCGCACCGTTGGGTTGATCAAACACACGACGGCGGCAGCTGCGGCGGCGCGCTTATTGTACACCAGTCACCGGCTTTATAAACCCACTGTTACAGGATGCCTTGCTGTATTCCGTGTCATTTGATGATTGAGTATTGATGTTGGAATCAACGGAACTAACACAGGCTGGCGGAGATGAAACTAGTGAACAGAAGTAACACATAAGCATCATATAACCCGAACAGTGATACGAATCTACGATGTATAACTTCAATGATACCACGCAAATCTATGGCAGATTAAGCGTGCTTCTTGCTGTTGTGTTCATACAATGGCAACATTTGGCCTTATTTCACAGTTATGCTGATGCTGAAATACAAATTTAACCACATCGAACTCGGTTCGGCAAAATAGTAACTATGAAATTCAGGATTGCTACGACGTGAGTAAAAACAAATCCGGTATTTCCGTCTCTGTTAACGGTGAAAGCTGCACTTTACAAGTGGAAACATCACCTCCGTCTGTTCTTGTTGTAGAAGTTAATGAAGAGTATGTCAACGGAACGGAGTATTTGTGCGTGGAAAGTGAGGAAGCACATGAAAAATGTTCCCGTTATGTTACAATCGATGGCTACCTCCGGCGATGCAGAGCTGCTTTTCTCCAGAGTAAACTCCGGCTGCATCTTCGGGGTTTCATGGTACTTCAACTACGAGAAGCTGTGCACGCAACATTAGATCCCACCATTATTCAATCATGCCCAGAGAAAACTGGATTTCGTTCCGACACAGACTCGTCGGAAGATGCAATGGATACTGAATCTTCGAAATGCGGAAATGCGCGTGGTTACGATAGTAAAATAATGTGTACGCCAAAAGCGGATACAGTGAGGCAAAATCTGTCTTCGACTAATAGCATGACTATTGTTCGCTGTGATTTGCAGTGTTCTGAAAATTGCTCTTGTGTTTTAGGCTACCGTCAACTGAGTTACTGTCCCGAATCCAACAAGGAAACTAATGGCCTTATTGTTTTTCCAGAAGAATTTAGTCATCTTAACATGTCTTATTCATATCTCTCCGATGTAGAACGGGGCGCCTTTAAAGGAATGAGACGTCTCCAGGACTTGAACCTGTCTAGAAATATGCTTACTTCTCTTCTCTTCTCTTAAAGAAGGCGTATTTGATGGCTTAACTGAACTGAACACTCTTGATTTATCGCATAATTCAATAGAATCAATACATAAAAAATGCATTTGACAGATTGGAAAATCTATTGGCTCTTTATTTGCAACATAACTTGTTGACCATTCTACACCCAGAAACATTTCAAGGATTAAGGAATCTTCGGGGATTAATGATATCCTATAATAATTTGGAACGACTCCAGCCAAGCTTGCTTCGAAACCTTAACTTGCTCATTTTAGTATCATTTTTCAACAATAGCCTAACTACTATAGAGTCAAAAACTTTCAGTGCATCAGTTACACACATAACCCTATCAAGTAATCACATAACTTCTTTAAAACCGGAAGCATTCAGCGGATTATCCAACTTATATTTGTATCTCTCTACTAACAGATTAGAAAGTATTAATGAAAATGCTTTTCAAGGCATTCAATCTGTCAATTCTCTTGATCTGCAAGAGAATGGTCTTCGAGTATTTCCTTCATCATGCATAAATGATTTACGAACGGTGGTTTATCTGAATCTATCTAACAATCATCTTCATAGAGTCCCGGAGCTCAGTCGACTACAGAACGTTCGAATAATAGACTTAAGAAACAATGAGCTCTCTTACATCCACAAAGGTACATTTCAAGGATTACCAAATACTACAACTGTGTTTGTCAATGAACCAGTGAGCTGTTGCTTTGTTCAAAACGCGCGCGAACAATGCGTTCCTTCAAAACCACCGCCTCTGTATATTACTTGTGGTCGACTTTTACCAAATGCAGTTCTTGAAGTATTTATGTGGGTGCTCGGTTGGTCTGCTTTACTCGGAAATTTCTTTGTCTTGGTGTGGCGTAGACAAGGGAAATTCGAAGAAAATCAAATCCAAGTTTTGCTTATTACAAACTTAGCTGCATCTGACATGCTAATGGGAGTATACATGTTGATCATTTCATCTGCGGATATACATTTTGGAAGATATTTTCCAGCACAGGCCGAATATTGGAGAACTAGTAAATTGTGTAAATTTGCTGGTATGTTGGCTGTGTCGTCGAGTGAAGCGTCAGTTTTCTTTGTTACATTAATCAGTATCGATAGGTACACACGGATAGCTTTTCCCTACACAGCGCATCAATTACGATACCATTCCGCACGAGCAATTGCATTTGTGCTCTGGTTAATCGCTATAGCAATCGGAGTTGTACCAACTATTTTGCTAAGAATAAGTCCAGAATTATATGACGTATCGGAGGTATGTATTGGACTCCCTCTGGTTAGGAAACAAGTTTTAGTGCAAGAAGAAAAATCTTACGAGGATATATGGGGAACCAACCAGACGAGGCGTGTGTTACTGGAAAAAGGTACGAAGCCAAGCATGTACTTTTCTATTGCAGTATTTTTAGGAGTCAATTTACTGTGTTTTTTCATTGTCTTATTTTGTTACGTAGAAATCTTTTGGACTGTGAAAAGGACATGTTTTACGACGAATAGGAGAGGTAGGGACAAAGAAATCCGTATGGCTATGAAAATGGCGGTTATTGTATTGACTGATTTTGTATGCTGGATGCCAATCATAATATTGGGTATTCTTGTTCAGAGTGGCGTCGCCGAAGTTTCACCGACTGTTTTCGCGTGGATAGTGACACTGATATTGCCAATAAATTCGTCGGTGAATCCGTTTTTGTATACAATGTCAACAGCAGTCACAGCTTGGTTACGAAGAAAGAGCGCGAAAGAAGATACGCACCCTGAAATGCAACCCATGAATCAAAGTCGGGCAGGATTCGATATGTCAACCGTTTTAACAAGAACACGAGCAAATACAATAGAAAAAGACAGCACGTGAATAAATTGATATTCATGGTACTTCAGATGTAAAGGTTTATGAATAACATATGAAAGAATCCAAGAAATTCTATCTTCGGATTTGTAGTTGCCGATGCTCCTTAATATAACTTAATACTGATATAAACACTCGTGTCTCTTAACCTGATGTAAAAGAAGCCGCCAAATATTTCTTGGTATGTATAAAAAGAAATTGATCCATTTTTAAATCAATCTTTATTTTAAAACAGGTTGCGTTTCTTTCTGTTAGATGGTGTCTCACTAATTGCGATTTTCGCATGTAGCAAGCATAAAACAAATAAACAAAAGCAAAACAAAAATACAGCTAAATCATTCACATAACCATTTATGTTACTTCTAAGTCTGATTTTTAATGGTTAGATCGTGCATTCATCTTTGTAACCTATGTTGAAATTGCATGCTCCTTGTCGCGATATTGTTGGAGTCAAGCTGCTCCATGTCACAGAAATTACTTAACCGGTCATTGCCATGGTATTGCAATTATCACATCTAGAGTACAAACGGAATAAATTCGCAATTATGAGTTCACTTGTTACTCCTGTGAATAGTAGTTACTCTCGCGAGATGAATCAGAAGAGTTTTGTTTTTCACTTTTGAAATGCCTTTTATTCAAGATTTCTTTGTGAAAATGACCGAGACATTACAATCTAAAGTCAGTAACGGGTTTAAACAGTACTACGTACACAATATATTGTAATCGGTATATGTATTTTTATCATTACGATTTTCAAAACATGTATACTTTTCAATTAGGGATACAATAATTTATAGAGCTACGTGAATAGTCTCCTTGCCCAATGAGTTTGTGCGATATTTCATCGACGGAACTTTTTCTAGTTTGTGCCACCAACCATAGGTTTTATGTTTGAAATTTAGTCAACTTCGTTTGTTTTGCAGAAATTCTGTAATGTGACATTCATATTTTAAAAAATGAGAGAAAAAAAAGGGCTTAATTCCACACGTAAGAATTGCTGCAAAAATAAGATTGACGTTGATTAAATTTCACACTCTAAACGGATGACATCAGAACTGGTGTGAAAGCAGATATAGTCCGCCGCGAGCTACAGTCCGAGCTCTATAGACGATAAGGGAATAAAGCGTGAAACTTATGTTGCGTGAAGAGTCAAGTGAATCGAGTGTCCTATTCTTTACCGTTGTAGCCGGCCTATGAGTGCGGCGGACTATAATTACTTCTACACCGGGTTAATTTCAGCGACGAAAACACGTAACCGTTACGTAAGAATGACAACTTTTTGCCAAATACTAGTAGTCGGTGGTATTGGAAAGTCACATATTTGAAATATCGAATTATTTAATTATATCAAGTCCCTTTGCTACCATTTCCATCCAGTTTAAAATAAAAAGCAGATTTTAGCGACACTCTGTAATCATGGTCGTACCGGGGACGCAATATATTTAAGAAAGTTATACAAAATGCTGGAAATGGCATTCGTATGCCGCGTCGGTCCGTGTTATTATTAGTCCACTGTTCTCAACCATATTCAATCGGCACAAATTGAAGAAATGCGCGTTTTGGCGATGAATTACAAGACTAGGCTAAGAGTGCATATATTAGAAGTCTTTGCCAGATAATGGTAATGGTACATTGAAGTCCTTTGATCATATACTGAAGCTTCACCGAAATGATTATAATCAAGAACTACATTAAAAGCGAAACAGGGTAAAACAGAACATTCAATAGCACGCGCACACTTCTTTATCTTAACGTATTTAACATTCATTCGTTCTTTATTCCGGCTCACCTGGTTAATATCCCTAACGTCCCTAGAGGAAACTCTAACAATCACCGCAAAAAGTGAGGTAGCGGTATTTTAGCTGTCAGATCTAGGAGCAATTTCCCACTAACACAAGGCATGGGTCCGCTCCGTGTTTTTTTTTGTCAGGGCATTTTGAAGCAGTTAAGGGAAGTTACGGATACACAAAGAAAAAATGTTCAAAAACACACCAATTACACAAATGTAACTTTCATCTTCTAAATATAGGCTCTACGTTTCTAGAGAAAAGAACTGATTCTAGACACGTATCTGTAGAGATGGATTCCAAGCAATACTAAGATGGACTTCAGTTACAAACAAGAAGTGGTGAGACGGAAAACTAAAAAAACAAATGCTAAGTGTGTTCTGATGACTTCGGTTTTGCCCAGGTGAATTCTTAATGCAAAGAATACGCTCGAAATAATACATGGTATCAATGATCGATAATTTTTGGTAAGAATGACATCTTACTCTTCACCCTAAAACTCCCATTCGCGCGTTACCTCATATGGGCATATGTTCAGAACATTTTAGCACCGCATTATTGTTTGGGTGTTTACAAAAGGGGACCGCCACTTTTTCACCTACCCGCGTATAAATTTGGCAACCTTTGTAATAAATTACATCACCATACATGTAAGCGCTGGTCACGTAACACTAATTGCTTTATACCGTTAACATTGCCAAATTCCTGCTCGTATCAGCGAAACTGGGTCGCCTTTTATAAACGCCCTTATGCATTGCTCTCGTTGTATTGATTCAAACAATAGTCCAGAACCATTTTGGATATCAAATGATTGAAATGATTAGTGATCGTCATTAGAATTGCCCGCTACATAGCCGTTACGCTAAATCGTCAATCGTGCATGAACACGTAATTGATGTACCTCATTAGCGATGTTGCGGCTCCCGTCGTACGGTACTCATACAATAGGCTTCTTTCAAGTTAGCTGCTGCGCCTCAAAAGAAGCCTATTGTATGAGTACCGTAAGACGGGAGCCGCAACATCGCTAATCCAAAAATATCTTGAACATAAGGTATACTTTGGGACTTTTGTGAGATCTTATTAGAAGACGGTATAATCCGTAGTGATTCAAGCCTCTCTGGCGTCTGCCGCGCAGATATTTTTAATTTTCAGAAGGAAGATGTTGTTGGTAGGGTTTCATGTATAAAATATTTCGCTTGGAATGAAGAAAAACAATGTTATTACTGTCTTTCAACGTTGACGGAGTGACGAAAAAAGTGAGTATCAGTACAGTGATGCTAAATCCACAGTCAGTTATTTTTCCAAATTTAAAATGCCCTTTGTCTCTCTTAATCACTGCGTTACGTCACAAAATAATATATCGTTTTTCTTGAAGATGGACATTAAAGCTCCTAGACGTTAAATTGAAACTGTTGTCACTTTGGGCCATTTTCTGCCGTCATAAATGTCGGGATTCCGATATTTGTTCACCAAAACGCATTATTTGAAAACTGTTTTGTTCTGGGCTTCTCCGCTAACAGATACCCTTACTACAAATTTCAAATAAATTAATGAAAAAAAAAAAACCTCAACAGCAACAATTGAGGGCGTCCTTCATTTACAAGAACCGGAGAAAATGACTGATTGTGACCAAAACTATAATAACAAAATAACGAAATATGGTATATGAAACTGATAATAATGGTGACGATGGCGACTATGATGATGAGGATGATGATAATCCTTTGATCCATTCCATGTAGACTATTCTTAAGTCCATTGGGGAAGCTTTCATACAAGATTTCTAAATATGTTTGGTAAACTATTGAGACCTACATCTGTAAACGGTACCTTGTTGTAGATATGTGTGCATGCCTATAATGAAATTGACCCGAGGAAATTGACTTCTTGTCAATATTAGCGGTAATGATTTAATTGTAAACACACGCTATTAAGAATATGCCCTAGCGATATGTTAAAGTGCATTTCGGATCTGAAGCAACGAGATTTCGTTCTCACACGAGTTGGCATTTTATTTGATTGAAATAAGCCATGCAAAATGAGTGACAGCGCATATTACGGACCACTTCACATCCTATAATGAATTAATACCTCCGCGACCAAAGTCATAAGTGCGTGTGATATGAATGCCATTACTGAACACAAATTAAATAGGCATAGGTTGAGCGAAAAATACAAGTGTGCAACATTCAAGGTTGATTCTTTAGATAAATCAGGGCCATAACTGTAGGACAAACAGTTAATGATGGCAGCCAAGATCACATATCGACAGAGTGTTTGCTTTTACCTAATGTGGAACCTGATGTATGTACGTGTTCCTAGAATTAATGTTCGACAGCTATTGCCTCGCTGATGTGAATTAAATAAACGGTGATAAATAGCACGCTATATAAATTATAGATATTTTTTTTATAATGGTCAATAGGAGAGGTTGAAATCTCAAAGCAACTAACCTACAATAGACCATATGGTGCGGTTTTCCACAAAAAAAAATCTTGATATAATTCAGAAGTTCATAAACGATTTTCAACGATACTGTTTAGGCAAAAAATCCTTCTCCGCAAGCTTTTGTGGTTCTACGTGAGATATGTATCGTAGTGCTGGCGTTTACGCCATACAAATAGAATAATTTCAACAAAGCAATACGAAGTTTTCATACGGTAACGTAATTATTAATGATCACTATTTGGTACTCTACGTGCTTTTTAACGTAGTTGATCACTTTGGCAATTTTGATAACATTTCCTTCAATTCTTCAAATATTGCATTCAAATTAAATAAAGCGGTGACTGTATTGATTTTTAGTAAGAAATTCATTGCGAATAGTAAGGAAAGCAACCCAAATGTCATACAAAATCTCTATCTCTCTCTTCGGGTGGCGACCTGGTATTCATTTCGGCGGTTGAATGTGAAATTAAATGTAAAGAGATTCTTTATTTTAAAAAAGTTTTCTTATTAAGTACGAGAACATCCTGATGTTGTGTGCGGTTGTTCGTGTATGTGTGTGTGTATGCTCCCGATTGATGGCGTTATCTGTACCCCTGACTATAAGGTGGCTTGAGTGTATTGTGCGGATATGTGTGGGTGTTCGCGAGCTTGCACGCGCTAGTCATGTGTGTGTGTGTGTGTGTGATGTGTGTGTGATACGGATGACAGAAGAAAGGGATACATAAATTAGAGGGTTTACTCGATCCGATGTATGTTTGCTCCGGCTGAACATTGCTAAAGTTATTGCAGTAGTCTTCGGCACTGGCATGAAACAAATACAATAAACAACTTTACTCTCGTCTTCAATCGCTATCTGGGCTGTATTGCAAACCTATTTTAAATGCACATGAAGGTGTGATATTGAGTATAGGCCGAAGTGTAGGTAACACTATCTTAACTTGTTTCATATCAATAATATATAGATTGGCGCCATAAAATGTAATAAGTAATCAATAATATTAGAAATTTACTAATCATATCACATTCCGCCTAAAATGTTTGCCCTGTGCAATTGGTCAATTCTACCATGTACGTTTTGTTTTGATCGGGAAACCCAAAAGGAGCAGCCTCCAATGCAAAGGGGCAAAGGAAGACATCCCCCATGCGATAATTCGTTAGACTTAGCGAGTTTATCATCCCTTTTATTTGTTATTTCCTATGATTAAAGTGCATTTATGTGGTTGCAAAGTTTTTCTATATGTGTGTGTGTGTGTGTGCAGGGCAGGTTAGGTGGAAATTTGTGTTTTTATGTAAAAAGGCTCTGTGTTTGTGTGTGTGTGTGTGTGTGTGTGTGTGTGTGTGTGTGTGTGTGTGTGTGTGTGTGTGTGTGGGTGGTGTGCTTGTGTGTGTGTGTTTGTATATACTTGCTTGTGCTCGCGGGCGCGCGCGCGCGTGTGTGTACAAGTGCGTTTTATTTACTTCCAAACACAAAAAGTATTTAGAATGAGTCTTCAGAAACGTTTCTTCGACTGAGGACGCGGATCCTTTGGTGTCTTGGGAGCATAGATGATGCGAGTTTGTGTGTGTGTGTGTGTGTGTGTGGCATGTGAGAGAGAGAGAGTGTGTGTGTGTGTACGTGTGAGTGAGTGTGTGTGTGACTGACTTCACATATGTGCCAGGGCAAGTGTATGAAGGGAGTCTCAAAGCATTAACTTATTCTATTATCCAATCGATGAAACGGGAAGAGTTGATTGAATTGCCTCGATGCTATTTCTGGAATAAATTTGTTGCGAAAAAATATCCATTAGACCGAATATTTTGTTTTATTCACTGTTTTTAAGTGTTTACTCAAGCCAAAATAAACAATGTCATTCTATGTCCTCCTGTAAGCATAGCAAACGTAAAACTTTGCTCTGACACACCAATACAAGAGATTTTATCAAATTCCAAGCAAAATTCTATCCACGGAATTGATGACCACGAAACGTGATATCCTTTTTCTTGATCGATTTCACCAGGGTTGTGCAATTAGCGGGAACCAAAGCTTTGCATTGCTAAAGGTCTCGGGTCACTTATAAATGTACAATATGTGTTACAGTGAATATTTTTGCCCGTTTGTGTCCTTTTTGTTATTCACTAGGTATGTTCATATATATTTGGAAGAATTAAGATGTGCATATAAAGTTTGTGCAGGTCTAAATTTAATATGCGCTTGTTTTCGATGTTTACATTTATATAATAGTTGGATGTTTTATACAAAAATACCTTTTGTTGAAATCGCTGCCTCCTCCTTATTACGATCATTATACATTCGGAGTGTGCAGATGTTTTCAACAAATCAACTACTTCTATCCAGATTTAGAAGTACCTTTTTATTGCCTCATTCAGAATGCAAGATTTCACTTCAAGTGAGAGGAGCAATGCATTTGATTGAGCTTTATAATTAATTCACAGCTCTCACTTAAACATTAAAGTGCAAGTACCCGGACGTCTATTGTTTTTCTTTCAAATAACTACATTTTACGAGTCAATGCACTCTGAGTCTACCTGTCTAAGTGTCCTTAAGTTTCTTTTACTTTTTTGCATTGGGGCGATTTAAATCTTTCAGGTGATGCGTCGGTTATTATTTCCTCTAAATAATCTATGAAGAGTCAATAAATCATAATAGTTTTCAAGGAAATATAAATATATATATATATATACTCTTTTGCTACATTATGCTAAATACTGTCTTGCTTCGGAAATGCATAGGGAGTGTCATTAGATTATTTGATCGTCTGAATGCGTGTTTAACTTTCTAGAGAGTGCACACACAGTTTTGGTAAGCGTATCGACAGAGGGACGGCTGATAAATGGTCCCCTCATTCTGTTAGCAAATGTCTAACGTAATTAGTAGACGCCTTCGTGCTCGAAGGCGTTTATCGTTATATACACTATTCGTTTGTTTTGTCCGCAGTAACAGCATCATGGATTTCAGGATTGGGGCTCTGAATATCGTGTGTCTTGTGATTGTACCTTTTTTGTGTGTGTTTGAATGTGCGTGTGTGTGTGGCTGTGGGTGGGTGTGCAAGCGTTGTGTGATGGATGTGCGTGCGTTGTGTGCACAGTGTGTTTGTGTACAATGTGTGTGTGGAGTGTGTGTGTGTTTGTGTGTCTGTCAGTGTGCTATGACTGTGCAAGTGTGAATGTTAGTGTATGAGTGCATGCTCGCGTGTGTATGCATGTATGTGTGCGTGTGTGAGAGAGAGAGAGAGTGTGTGTGTGCATGTGTTTGTGCACAAGGAAACTTTGTGTGGACTCTCACATACCCTTTTGGGGGAGGACTCATGATCCTAAGGGCATTGTAAATCGAGCCATGCTGCAGTCAACGTGTTTGTGTTCCTGTTCAAGATACTTAATCTCAATTGCCTCGTCAACCCAAGCGAAATATGGGGAGCTGTTATGGGGAATATTACAATCTAAGTGCACATAAGGATGTGCACTTCGCCAGCAGAATCTTTAGGTGATAAATAATTAAAGTATTTTATATAGCGCTTTATACAATTAAGTCTCAAAGCGCTTTACATTTATTCCGCTGTCACTAGGATAAATCACATCTTTCACATATTGAAAATTCGGCGCACAGTATCACTACCCCTAACAGCTCCCCATTCACACCTGGGTAAAGTGAAGTGATAAAAAACGCTATATAAAATCTGATTATTATTATTATTATTATTATTATTATTATTATTATTATTACTATTTCATTGAATTTTTTTTTCATTCAGGCATTGAAACTCAACGTACCATTAGCTAATTAATAATTATTTAATTACTTAAATTTACATAAACATCTGTTTATACTTGAACATTTAGTGGCAGTAATCTTCGCATGTATAGCAATGTACTTTATTTTGCGTTTGCCTTTATGACCAATGCTGTGGTTCCTCCAGTATGTGCATGTGTGTGTGTGTGTGTGTGCTCGTGCGAGTGTCTGTGAATATGAGTGTGTGTGTGTGTGTTTTGTGTATATGTTAGTTTGCGTGCGAATATATGTTATTAAGGGGTCAATTGTAATTCTTTTAAGTGTCTGGGTATGTACATGTGTAGATGTGGGTTGATGTAAGTATGTATGTGTGTATAAATTTGTGTTCCAGTGCGTGTGGTGCACGTGTGTGTATTAATGCTTTTGTTTGTCCGAAATTATGCGTGTCTGTGTGCATATTCAGGCATCTGAGAATGTATGTGCGGGTATATAATTGTGTGTGTGCTTATGGATGTATGTGTACATGCGTGTTCATGCGTGTATGCACGCGTGTACTCGAGTGAGTGCGTGTATATATGTGTTACGGGGTGCAAGGGATAAGCTACAGCAAGGAAATGTTTAATTTTCAGCATATATAGTAGGCAAAAACGTAAGGCAACTGTATGCTGACTAAATTAGTCACTCTACTTATTGCACTAATCATTGTTATAGACAATATGAAAAGGGAAACAGGTAGGAATACTGGATGCTGATACTATTATGGTTGGTTCATACTTCATCGGCAGACTCTGTCGACACTAGCCTCTCGAACATGCTTTTCACGCAACGCGTATGTTTCATGCATCTGGCGAGCAAAGCATGTTCGAAAGGCTAGCGTCGGCAGGCGACTGCCGATGAAGTATGAACACACCTTTAGGAGTCACACCTGAAGATAGAACTATAGACTTTCAGCAAGTCTTACTTATGAACATAGCGAAAAAAGTCTGCGAGACTGCACAAGAGTCTATACATTTGAACTTGGAATTCCTTATTTTCAGCCATTTTAAAATGCAATTTTGTGTCAGATGTCTTAGATAAAGTTGAAGATTACCAAAAGAACATGTTTGAAGAGCGTGGACAACTTTAACTGAGGTTGGTACTAGTCCTCTTTAAAGACCGCTTGCAGTAGCGGACCATAATATTTATAAACAACACAAGGAGTGTGTAGTGAAACTACTTGTTCTGCGCTAATTCACAGGGTATTCAAAACAGGATTATTATCTGTCAACATTCGGGCATTGAGCAATATGGCTGGCAACTGTCGGGCATGACGGTCAAGTGGTCTACAGTACAGGACAGAAAGATCTTGCCAAAATGAATGGCCCACTCAATGTTCACTTCAAATTCACTCGAGTGGGATTTGAGTGCCGTTTGAGTGGGTTTTGATTGAAGCTTAAACCAAAATGAGTAAGGCTTCATATAGTGCATGCTATTGTTATTGATGTTTAGCTTTGAGTGGGTTTTGAGTGAGAATTCAGTGGGCTTCTGTATTTTCACTCAAGTTCACTACAAACCCACGATTGGGGCTTGGCGAGATGTTTCGGTCAGATACTGTATAGTCGGTGTGACTTCATGTGTTTCATGATGGCATATGCGCACACTGAAAATACCTACGTTTTGGTGATATTCCACGAAAATTGACTTCACTCAAAGTTGTCAGTGACATTTCCACATTCGACATGTTTGACAATAAGAGTACGATCTAGAACTATTCACAGTTCGTATCTCTTTGTATTTCTTTTATTGAAAAAAAAAATAGTGCCGTATTTTTAGGGAATCGGGAATATTTGTGTATTTCATTTTATCATGTAACCTGATACTGAAATATGTCAGCTGTGTTGATCTTGTCTATTGGTTGTAATTTGTTTATTTAAACTCCAATGTAAATATAATTCATTGACTTTTTCAAAAGCTTAGATTATCTTTAATTATATAAGTAAAACACAGCAAGATCATGAATTTGTTAAAGCCCATTACTCAGGATATGAGCAGAAATCAATTATCAAGTTAAGACATTTTAATAATAGTTTTTTATATGGGTACTGCTATAATATATTTGAATAGAATGGTAATAGAATTATAGCTGTAAATTTATCAACCCGTAATTTACAGTGCAATTACTTGAACTTACAACGGCTGTTCAGATCAGAACTTAACGAATTTTTTGATGATCTAAACATATTTTAATAACTTTAAAAGAAACTGAATGAAACTAATAACACCGATTCAACGTACAGTGTATGAAGTGAAAGAGGAATCATGCAGTTTTACCTGTATTTGTATTGTTGTGAATATTTTGATGTAGTATGCAATGTACGATGACTGTGAAATAAAATAATGAAACAAATAAAAGGTATATCTTTCATTGAATACAGTAGTACTACCTTGTGTTTTAGTTTGGTGTTCAAGTATCTTGAACTTATATATCGTCGCTGGACAGGGAAAAACCTTCTTCTTCTTCTTTCGTATGAGGCAGCAGCTAAATGTGTTGTAAACGTTGGAGCCAACTCACTGTTGATTGGTTGGGGTTTGAGATGTCTGTATCCACCGGCGGACGAAAGGTAGGGCACTCATTGAGAATGTGATCCGCAGTCTGTGATGGAGAACCACATTGGCAGGCTGGCGATGGCCGCAGCCCCCATCGGTGCATACTAAGGGAAAACCTCATATGTACGTTTGACCTCTAAAATCAAAACTTTATAATGTAGAGGGAAAAAAAGCCAGTGACAAAACCTCATATGTAGCAAATTCGTGTTGAAATTTACATAAGACACAAAAAATGAATGATCAATTAATGAAAACAGTTAATTTTGTAGTTTTAATGATGCGGAAACGAAATCTTTTTTAAATCGACTACTGTTTGTTTCGTTGTGATTTTTTGCCTCAAATTTAGGTGACAAAAAATACACAAAGTATTTAGTTGATATTTATTATTTAAAAAAGTGACTGATGCTCAAATGACAAAATACTTTTGCCCAATAGGCATCGTTTTTACCATGAAATCGTCCATTTTATAGAATTTCATGCAAGGCAAAAAGTCCCAATCTCTCGAACAACTATGGAATTCCAGAACAAAAGTCATGTCATCGCGTTATCTATGTTGGGTTTTGAGTGTTGCATCTGGTCCATGATTCCGCGTACAATTATTTTCTAGCGTATTTACGTATTGTACAAGTGTATTTTGAAACTTTGGACCTTGTTTCTCTTTAAAACATATTGAAATGCATTTATTTTAAAGTGGCTACAGGTGGATTCGAACCCGTGAAATCTGCATTATAAATCAATACTTTAATCAACTAAACTATAAACTAACGAAGGAGGATATGGGGAGGGAGGGATTTTGATCCTAAGTTACCTCGTTACCTCGTTGAAACTTCCTCTAAAGTACGTCCACCAGGGAATATAACTAGAGGATTGAGTGGAACCAGTCTAAATATTATTAAGCCACGATTTGAAATCATTTGTCTTGTCAAAAGTTGTCATATTTTGGGGCAGTGCATTCCATAGATCTACTGCCTCAGCGAAGAAGGACTGCTTCATAATGGTGGTGCTTGGAACTTGGAAGTTTTACGGAATAGAGCGAAAATAATTTTGTGATAGCATAGCTACGACAAGCTGTCAATACATATTATACTAGTGACACTTCTCGCCTCCCTATACCTCACTGTCATACGGAAAGATATATTGCATGCCGCACATGAAAAAGCTAATACCTTTCTAAACAGAACACCTGCAAGAGAGATGGGAATGAGGTTGGGAGTAACCCCAAAGGCTATCTGGAAACTGAGGGAACTGTTTCGGCAGAGAGGGATGCAAAGGATCTGCCAAAGAGTGGTCCACCTTCCGTTACAAAGGTGAGGCAAGACATATCAATGGTTAACAAGGCTGAATCCCGTAGAACAGAAGAAGTAATTTCTTGTTGTAAGTAAATCCAGAGGATAGCACCATATTTTTAAAATGCATTGAGAACCTCTGGGATGACATCAAGAAAGAAATGACGTACGTTTGCAGGATTTGCAACGCATGTTGCAACGGGCTTGGGCCAACTAAGATCAGTAGCGTATACGGTCAACAGTATGCGCAAGATGTGTTTTGAAGTCATTGAGAAGGATGGACTTTACTATTGTTGAACATTGAACAGTTTGCTTCCTTTCTGAGTTGATAAGCTTTTGAAATGGAGTAATACATTTTGTTTTATGACCAAAAAAGCAATGAATACACTTTTTCACTTTTCTGTGTGAAATTAAATTTGTAGAGAAAAGTGCAAATGTTTTTCCTTGCATGAAATTCTATAAAATGAACGATTTCATGGTATAAACAAAGCTTATCAGGCAAAAGTAATTTGTTATTTTGTGCGTAACAAATTTGCGCATAATAAAGTTCAGTCCTCAATGCAGATGGAATATATTAAAACAGTCAGTAAATGGAAAATCTACCGTACTACAATTGCACACTGAATCACAGAAGAATCACATCAAAGCAATGAGACGCCGTTTCTGGAGAGATATCATAAAAGTTATGTTTTGCTTTAAAAAAAAATTAAGCCTAGAGAGATTATCAATTTCAATTCAAGTTCAAAGAGGAAAAAACCTGGCGAGTGACAGCAATCGTGATGAAAATTCGACTGTTATCTGCACGATTGGACTAATTAAGACAGGGAATATCCAAATTTAATGATAACAATATTTTTTCCAAGACATGTACATAGGTTACACCTAAAACGCTTTAAGCGCGTCATAGTCATAGAAATGAGTTACTATTGATTTTATACAAGAGAAGTGTATCTTTACGCCTATTTTGGTGTGAAAATATATCACATAATGGTGTTATATATAGAGGCGACAGAAAGGCGACAGTCGTGCAGAAAATTACAGATCGGCGTGCTAAACTCTATTTCTATAAAGGGTGTTTGAATCAGACACATCAGTGTAACAACAAGTTTGTTTTATCTTTCCAGCGAGTAGCTGTCCCATATACAGTAGTTGAACATAGCAGCAAAATTTATGAAAAATATAGTACATTCTCTATGTTTTCTTCAGAGAATGCTTCAATGCACTATTTTCTTCAGAAAATGCTTAAATGCACAATTTGTTGATGATTCAAATACAAAGAGGTCACAACACCTTACAATTAAGAGTGTACGGAATTTAGGCAGGTTTTCTCGCCTGGAGATTGCAAAAAAAGTATTCCAAAACCACTATCATGTTCTTCAATCGAACGTGTGCTTTTACACCTACACGAGCTATAGCGTAAATGCCTAAGGAGATCATCGATTCCGTGTCCCTACGCAGAAAGCATTGCGTCGAGGGATTTTAAAGCGAACAACAAGACTACTTTTAACTTATTTTTGTGTGGTAGGCATTCCCGGCAGACCCAGAGGTGGTCTGTCCATCATCGTTTGTTTGGTAAGTAAAAAACACGATCTTTCACGTCACCGGACATGTTTTTGATTCTCCACTTTCTTAATGAAGACATATATCTACGCGTTTTATGTTGCACTAATCGGAACTATATCTTCCTTCACGCTGGAGGCACTCTTTTACTCTGTTGTCAATACGAGTAAAAAAGGGAAAAACTCTGTACCTGACTCTAAATACAAGGTATTGAATCAGGATCACTTCAAGGGTTGAAGGGTGTTTATAATTCCGGCTCCTCCGAACACTAACACAATGAAAATTGGAATGTTCATTTTAAAAACGTAGTCAATGCTGTTGTTTTTTGAGTGAGGCAAGAAAGAAGGTGAGGCAAAAGAGAAGAAATACAGGACTTTAGCAAAATGTTGCATGTAGATAATCTAGATGTAGATGATTATGTGGGTCAAATTCTTGAAGCATTTTAGAGGTTGTGCTATGTTTGTGCTAAATGCTAGTCTAAACATTTTATCAAATTTGTTCTACCAATACCAGCACATTATTACTTTATATTCGGACACACAATATAAAATGTTAAGTTTAAAATACTACAAGAAAATTGTACCTAATAAACACTATGCAATACCGGTGTGGCAGGAGATATAGTCCCCCGGGCTCACAGTCTGGGAACAATGGTGAACAATAGGGTAATCGATTCAGTTGACTCTTCACGCAACATTAGTTTCTCGCTAGTATTCCGTTGTCGTCTATTATATGGAGCCCGGACTATGATATCTGCCGGACTATGATTACTTTCACACCGGTGTGAAAGCAGCTATAGTCCGGTGGGAGCCATAGTCCGGGCTCCATAGACGATAACGGAATAAAGCGTGAAACTAATGTTGCGTGAAGAGTCAACTGAATCGAGTGCCCTATTCTTTACCGTTGTAGCCGGACTGTGAATACGCCGGACTATAATTACTTCTATATACACCGGCCTTCAACCCAGGTTAAACGAGTCAATTAGTAAGTCTGATTGAGTGACAAGCCTCTGGAGGCAGGACAGGCACCATCGATCACGACACGTTTTCTCACACAGGCGATGCATACTTATCCATTCTTTGACTAAAAATGTATGAAAAACCGATCAATGAAATGGGATGCGATACGCATGTACTCTTGTTGTCATTACAGGAACATTTCATGTCTCTTGCGTGCGGCGGTAATGTAGCTGCATCTCTCCATCGGTAGCTCTGAAATGCCGCTTGGGATACTCGCGGGCTCAAATTAAAATATGTATCCAATATATAGTGCAGTGTGTCAACGTCGCTTCAAGGAATTCACTTAAATCGAGGGATGCAATATTGAACCTTGAGGGAGCACACATTGCAAGACTCTCTCTGTTTTCTTCCTCGAGGACATATAATATTGGTGTAACTGAATATCGTACACGGTTCTTGCTCTTTCACATGGTCATTGAATCTTGCCCTTCTTACTACGAGTTGAGATTTATCTGGAGCAAGTTCTTTTTCTGTTAAAAACAAAAACAGACGGCGTTAAGTAAAAACCTATAGTACTTCAAATATAAATACCAACTAATTGAATCTGGTAAAATGAGGTTCATTTCGCACTTATAACTTTTAAATTGCAGGAAGTACTTTCTAAAACATAGTCTTATTTTAAAACTTTAGTGCATAACGTCTTCCACACGCACTTCTGTTGGTGTAGGGGTGGTCCACTTTGTCCGTTCCCGAAAACAACTTTTATATGGAAATTTACGGCACAATTTAGGACCGTTTTTTTTTTATTTCGGGACACTTTTTTTTGGAACAAAATATTTTTCTCGCCGTCGATTAATTGCATAATGAGGAACACAACGTCCTTTTTCTCGCCAAACAATTAAATACTTTAGACTAAAAATATACACAACGAGAAAGCTGATTCTCGTCCTTTTTCTCGCCAAACAATACAATACATGAGAATTAATAGAAAATTTGCTTGCATATAGTGTTGACCGTCTACTTTTCACGTTATTTTCACATTTAAAACGCAATTGATAAATTTACCACCCCGCATCCCTCATATCTAGGAATGCCCACCCGTGCACATCCGCGGCCGTATCTTGGGTTTGCGATGAAACCTGATTTTGTTTTTCATTTTGTGTAATGTTAATACTTACACTCCAAAAAATGTTGAGTAAAAAAGGTCACAGCTATTAATGTTAAGTAAATAAAATCTTAGTCAAAGTTAAAGGGATTTATTGGTATGAATCTATCGGCACATATATAATGAAATATCCATAAATATGACGTACCAGATGGTTTGCATGGTCATTGGAGTATTCCTTGCGAAGAATACACCATTTTCACGCTTAACTTTCGAAGCAGTAGACGATTTAAGGAAGCCGCCACGTTTATTATTTACGCTATCGTTTTGCCACAAGCCATGTTTAGTCTTTCACACCAATTGAAAGATGATCGGTGGTTAGTCAAGTTCTGGCCTGTATGAAAGACTATCGCGTTTACTTTTAACATTAAAATTAAAAACACAGCTTTAATTTAACGTTTTCCTTTAAAATATATAAATTTATCAAAATTGGCATACATTTGTGCCTAATTTTTATAAAATGAGCCTGGGATTCTTGAGAAATATAGTTTTTAAAATAAAATTAGGAAACTCTACATCATACAAAGAAGCGCTACTCGGTATATTGAAAAGTACGTAGATTGCTGAACCGCGCATTAGTGGGTTTCGAACACAAATCTCTATACAATGGATTGGAAACCTGGGCTTCGTAATTGAAGCACTGATGGCCATATTGGTCATCCAAAATGAGCCCAAGCAGGTGGTTAAGAGCCGGTCATTTATACAAAATTGTTCCCATTGAAAGGTGGATAAGCGACATAACAGACTACAAAATCAAGCCAATTCAGTGAGCTCATTGTATTTGCGCGTATGGGATGGCATGTCTCTAAAACGTGCACCCGGGATACAACTTCTGTTAAACAGGTGTATCTGGAATGGTATTGTGTTCGGTAGACCAAGATGCCCGCCCGTTGCTCCGTTCATCTAATATACAATTACTGTTGTGTAGCGATCAGTGGTTACAGTGCGACTGCGATAAAACTATAATTCTATTACCTCTGCTGCCCATTATTGAAAATGCAGCATTCTGATTGGTCAGTTTACTGCCCATTATTCTGCAATAATGGGTCGCCAATGCATTTTCTTATTAAATGAAGCTGTTTTAGGTAATAGAATAGAAATAAAGGGTTTGCAGTGTCATTTATGTGCTCAAAATGTATCCTCGGCCAGAAAAACTTTAAAATAATGGGCTCAGCTGCGCCTCACCCATTATTTAGTTTTTCTGACCTCGGACACATTATTCGCCCATATATGACACTGGAAACCCTTTATTTCTTAAATATTACGCGACCCCTTTTCAAATGTCCACGTTTTCATGGATTGTTGGTGTTTAGGCCAAGTAAAACCTTTGTTAATCACAAAATGATATCTAAATAAGGCTTGTGGCAAACTTGCACGTGATATATGCGCGTATGGGATATATTTTCGCTGGCTTCTGTTTCGGTATTGCATGCGGCGTGGTAAATATACCACAGGGAATAAACATGGTAGCTTCATTGATGCTGTACAGTTGTGTAAATTTGTCGGAAAAAAATTGGATTTTTCGCAAGGAATTACTCCATGGCCATACAACCATCTGGTACGTTTATTTAGGGATCTTTCATTCTATATGTGCCGATAGATCTACATAAATCACTTCAAGTTAATAACTTACCATTAAAAGCTGCGTATATTTTACCCAACAATGACTAGATTAGTCAAAATGATCAAGGTTTACTCAACTTTGACGAGATTTACTCAACGCTTAGCTGGTCCTTTTACTCAACATGAGTAAAATAATTGTACAGTTTTAAAGGCACTATCGGTTGATTTGAAAATCAGAAATCGAAAAAAAACAATCTAAAAAAAATAAACATTTTCGGCATTTCGGTAACAAGTATATGTGTCCTAAAGGTAAACGGACATATTCAACACCGTAATTGAAGGAGTTAATTATCTTTGAACGGTTGCTTTATAACAAAGTCCGGAGGGTAGAGGTTTTAACCACCATCTTTGTGGTAAGATATGTCACAAAAAGGCTTGGACGATGAGGTTAATTATGACACAAATTAATTAAAAACGTCAGAGCAGGATCTAAGCAAGCTTTCCCGAATGTGCCTAATCGGCACGTTGAAGACACCAAAAACATAGGTACTCACGATAAGCAGTCGGGTTTACATTCCACAATTTGGGATACACTTATCCCAGAGCTAGTACATCAGATACTATCACAAACAGGATTGGCAGGTTTGTAAATGTAGCTAGTGATGGATTGGATCACAGACTAATGGAATTGAGGAGGGTGGTAAGGGAGTCTTACGCAAACACGCGCAACTCATTATTGCAGCTGACTCCTCGAGTGCTTCTAGTTCGTTATTATCTACCTTAAAGGTTGCGATTAGGTAATTTTAAAAGGCACACTGAGAGATTTTCATGCATCTATAATATCGGATCATAATAAACGTGAATTATTTCGATTATACAATCGGTAGATGTCTTCTTGGCATTCGGCTACAGAAATACTAATTAGTTTAATTACCAAAATATAGAATAAATTCTATATTGAGCAAAATATAAGCCTAGATATATTTCTACAAAGGGTATATTAGGTAGACAGTTAAATAATTCATTAGCTTATAAATGAGCTGTATCGTATTTAAAGTAATTAATATCATATCCTTTGTTTTCTAGGTGGATTTACCCTTCATTGATAAATAATATCATATCCTTTGACGGAATAAACCGCAAATTTAACGGAAAACGTTAGGGAGACAGTAATGTATCCCGAACGTATTATTATGTACATAAACAAAAACAAAGTGTCTCCCAAAGGTCGCGATATAGGTTATAAGTTTATACTAAAGGACAAACACTTTACCTCTTTAAGATGGGATATGTAATGCTCAATAGTATAAGAGTTAACTTGAATTAGCCGATATAATGCAGAATTTTGCAATCAATACTTTATTTAACATTCGTGTTAACTGTTACATATGACAGTTATGTAACCATATCCAATGGATTCCAATACCCTTTTCACTACTTATAGTCAAGCAAAACCTCATGTGAAAGTCGGCCAACTATATATATATACTATATATATATATATAATCTATAATATATATATATATATATATATAATATAATATGATATTATAATCAAGTTGACCAAGTCGGTGTAGTCGCATGCTACGACTCCAGTCCTTTCCTATACCAGGTGAGCTACGGTTCCCTCTGTCAGCAGAACCGTCAGACATTTGAACTCCACCAGTAGTTTTCCGGCCTACTGTGCTTCTCAAGATTTCAGCTCGGCGATACCTATCTTGTGTCGACTGTGTGCGGCAGATGCGCGTCAGTCACGCGTAATACACGAGGGTCTCTACAATGCATACTCTCGCTTGTTTTCTTGGAATACGCTTTTGTCATCCAGCATTTACTGCATCACCCCCCCCCCCCCCCCCCCCCCCTTTCATCGCAGGACTAGTCTGCCTGGGATCGGAAAACCTGTGTTTTCTATGCAGAAACGAGTCTTGGGGGCCCCAGGCACTGATGAAATGCCCATATTTTCTTGGATGTTTCTACTACTCTTATTTGTTTGTTAAGGATTATATCCGACATAGCGAAACTTTTGGACTTTGGCCTCTGTACGGCATGCGGGACTTTACACCCGTGAATTTGTCAACTTGATTATGTAACTTTTAAATAATGCCGACCGTAGCCCTTGAACTTTGTACGAAACTCTTTTAGGTTAGCTACGACTCCACCCGTCCTTTCATCTACCAGGTGAGCTAATGTAACTCTGTGCAGCAAGAAGAACCGTCCGACATTTGAACTCCACCAGGATTTTTCCGGCCTACTGGGCTCTACAAGATTCAGCTTCGGCGATACCTATCTTGTGTCCGAGTGTGCGCCGAGTGCGCGTAAGTCACTCGTATACACCGAGAGTTCTCTACACGCATCTCTACGCTGTTTACTTGGAATACACTTTTGTCATCCAGCATTTACTGCATCATTTCATCGCAGGACTGTCTGCCTGGGATAGAAAACGGTGTTTTTTTTTCTTCAGAAACGGTCTTGGTGGGCCCAGCCTGAGAGAGCCATTCATTTCTTGGATGTTTTCTCTGATTATTTGTTATGTTCAAGGATTAATCCGAACATAGCGTTTTTAAACCTTTGGCTGGGCCTTTTACGGCATGCGACTTTACCCCGGACTTTTGGTCAACTTGATATGTAACTTTACAAACATGCGACGTAGCCCTTCGAACGTTGTACTGAAACTATATATATATATAGATATATTATAATATATATATATATATATATAATATTATATATATAAATATATATATATGAAAAATGAGGTCCAAAGAGTCAGTGTTAAATGTCCAATGCCGAAATATATAATTTATTAGAATTATAAAATTATATAATTAATGATAAAATTATATATTCGGCAATTGGACATTTACCACTGACTTCATTTTTCTAAGCCATACCATGACTACGCAGCCACCTTATCTTGATTATATATAGATATATATATCATATATACTATATAGATTATTAAATATAGTAGATAATATATATATATATATAATCTATAGATATACTAGATATATAAGATCTAGATATATTATTATTATCTATATTATATATATATATATATATACTATATATATATATAATATTATTATTATACACCTAACGAAATAAGTGAGGGAGGTAGCGGTATTTTTGGTCATATTTAGGATCAATTTCCAGTAATCCAAGGCAAGGTCCGCTCTGTGATTTTTTGTCAAGTGCATTTTGAAGCGATTAGGGAAGTTAGGGATATTATCTCCCATTGAGATGATGGGGTAAGTTTTTATTCGGTACATTCGGTATATAACCATTTCTTATTTGGATTTGCTCCATTATATAGACTGTGCCTAGTATGATTGAAATAATTAAGCAATATTACCTTTGTTTCCAGTTTTAAAAACAAACTACAGTCGCGATACGACCATTCAAGTACAGCTCTTTTATCAAGTAGTACGAATCGTCTTACCCATGACTCTCTTGTTGATAACCTGGCATGCTTGCCACCTACATCGTTGGAAGGTTTTTACATGATATTTCCTATCGTTGCAACGCAACACCATCGACCTTATATGATATCGTTTGCGTTAGGCAGTAAAGTCGCAACTTACATTTTTGGTGATAAACTGAGTTTTAAGCATGATGAAAAAAGTAATCGGACTATCTCTTAGAGTACATTTGAATACAGGGTGACCCAATTCCATGCATGCCCTAAACCCATGATCCGATTGGAAAGGTTCCTGCATGAAAGCGGTTTCTAACCATTACAGACCTGTGTGCTGGTGCACCGTCTTAAAGAAACCAGGCACGACGAATTGCTCCATTTCTTTGCTGCTGAAAAATGCGCCTCAACTCTGGTTCCAAATGTTGATTAATGATATTGAGATAACCGGCACCATTGAAATTTCCATCAATAAAAATGTGCCCAATTACAGCTTGAATGTTCGAAGGTATTCTGACACTCCTAGGCCGTCCGCTTCGTCCTTTGTGGACATTTTCCAAAGTTCCCTATTCGTCTGCTTTCAAACACATTTTTTCTCATATTACAGATAGCAGGCTTGGTTGGTACTCCAGGGAACCTGTTTGGCCATTGCCGTTGCTCTGCTACATAGCTACCAGTTTGGTAGTAAATCGTAACCGCGAAGGTTCGTTGTTGTGCCGTAAATTGAGGTGCCATTACTATGAGAATGTTTAAAGTTCTCGTTCAAGAAAGATATCTGGCTTTAAGCACAACTGCACGCTACAGTATAGCACAACTGCATGCTATGATTTCAGATTTGAAAAGCCAGGTTGCCAAAACAATTGATGTGTACTTATCATTCCATCATGAAATACCCATGGACAAGTCTGTTTTGCTGACCCATTGTTCGTTGGACCATATCTTGAAATCAACTCAACCAAAATGAATATTTTTAGGCAAGATGCTTAATTGACCCATTCTTTATGATAAAATAAAATCCACAGATATCAAATTACAGAAAGTGGAAAAATATCACTTTCATTTTAGGTAAAGATTTTATTGGGTCACCCTGTATATGTCAAGTACCAATCTGAATATATTGCAGTGTCTTTAAGCTAGTTAGGCCTAATTAGGTGTAGTTAAGTTTAGAATTGAGAAAGTTAAGTTGAGAAAACAGGGAGTATGGTTGGTTCACGTTGCAAGTCTTTTCACGTAACCTGTCATTTGAAACATATTAGTATTTCACCTTTCATTTGGCTTTAGAAGGCTATTCCTATCATTATGTTCTGTAACCCAATGCGTCGTAATTACACCTACAGCTTCAATTACAGGCTTTTTTTGTACAGTTACAGGTTCAAGTAAACAGTTGCAGGTTAAGGTGTTTCGATGCATTGGATATGAGGACATCTTGTATCGCCTGTTGTAAGAAAAATAAGAGCAGCAACGTTGATTATTTTAGGCAGTATGGTTTAGTGTGAACACACATTCCCAGTTGCTCAAAAGAATTGATATGGTGTTAGGCAAAAAAAAAAAAAAAAAAAAAGGTAAAGATTTTATTGGGTCACCCTGTATATGTCAAGTACCAATCTGAATATATTGCAGTGTCTTTAAGCTAGTTAGGCCTAATTAGGTGTAGTTAAGTTTAGAATTGAGAAAGTTAAGTTGAGAAAACAGGGAGTATGGTAGGTTCACGTTCCAAGTCTTTTCACGTAACCTGTCATTTGATACATACTAGTATTCACCTTTTATTTGTAGTAGATCTTTAGAAGGCTATTCCTATCATCTGTAACCCAATGCGTCGTAATTACACATACAGGTTCAATTACAGGAACTTTGTACAGTTGCAGGTTAAGGTGTTTCGATGCATTGGATATGAGCACATCTTGTGTCGCTTGTTGTAAGAAAAATAAGAGCAGCACCGTTGTAAAACACATGATTATTTTAGGCAGTATGGTTTCGTGTGAACACACATTCCCAGTTGCTCAAAAGAATTGATATGGTGTTAGGCATTAAAGGCCAAATGTTCCTATGAGATATATACAGAGTGTCCCAAAATAAATGCAATCCTCGCAGTTGGTGCTATAATTTCAAAATTACTGAGAATTATTCCAATTTTATAACAGATTCTGAATGACGAACTAGTTTCGTACATCCTGTCCAATTTTTGTCTGATACGGTTCACTAGTTTTGAAAACAAAGGCTATTATGTAACACGCTGTCAAATTACCCTATTCCAAGTTTGCCTTAGATCGTTCAAGCAGGTTCACCTTATAAAGTTGAATTAAATGTCTTTTAACTACAAAAATATCCTGGTACTAATCCAGTCGTTTTTAAAAATAAATTACTAAAACATTTGTCGTTATTGTTTTATCCACGGTCTTTAACGTCTGTGCAGTATTTTCCTCTACTCATTAGAATAGCAACTTGGCCAAACTTAAATGTTTTATCTTCAGTGTGTCTGACAAATCCGCGTGAATATTGCAAATTGCCGCGGAGGGAATAAATACCAAATGAATGGAAATGGTATGAATGGATGTTGAAGACTTCCTAGTTATAATATGGACCAATTTATAGAAAAACAAACAAACATAAATATTCACTGATAATCAAACTTGAGTTAAACCAAACACAATGTCAGATGTCATTGTGAACAAGAACATTTCCCTTATTTGTCAAACCCATGTTGTCTTTAAATGATTAATATTTAGTTTCCAAGCTTATACTGGGTTAATTGAACCAAACTCAAGTGCTAAGGATAAAGAGACAGCAGAAGAGAAATGAAAAAAAAAAACAGCACCCACGTACTTAAGCATGCCTTGATTGTGTATTCATCAGTCAAACTTGGAACGGCTTAATTGTGGCTTACTTACGTAATCGCCTTTGTTCTAAAAAATCAGTAAAGCAAATCAGATGAAATTTGAACATTATGTGGAGAAAAGGATAGACCTTACAACATTTCAACATTTTTAAAATAATCTTGAAATTTTAGCCCCAACCATTTCCATTCATTTGGTGTTTAATCCCTCCGCTGAAATTTGCAATATTCACGTGGATTTTTCAGACACACTGGAGTAAAACAGATATCCAACTGTCGCTTGTGTTCAACGAGGTAATTGAGACAAAAGGGGTTGGTCAAAAGGGGCTCGAACTCACACCTTCAAAAGTCTGTAGATCATCATGAGTCCTGTGATTTTCCAATTGACTACACATGCTCTCACGAAGAGAGAGTCATGACGGGAGAATCACAGCACCCATCTGACTGGAAACGTCTTATATTGAAGGTATCGTTTATTTCATAATCTGAGAGACACTGTATTTATATGAACCAGGCGGTCCCCGGGTTTCGCGATCACCTGGCCAGAATGACCCTCAGGTTTTGCGGTGCCTTTGACCTGGAATGACCTCTGATATGACCTTGTCGTGACTTCTAAAATTTTTGCCATCATCAATCGCTCCCGCCCATAAAGTTTCGTCTGGAGACACCAAAGTTTACCCAATTTGACCTCCTTTGACCTTGAATAACCCCTGATGACCTTGTTGTGACCTTTAAGATTATTGGCATCAACAATCAACACCGCCGTCCAAGTTTCATGTCCATACACCAACATTTACTCCAGTTGACCTCGTTTGACCTTGAATGACCCCTAATGACCTTGTCATGACCTTCAAAATTGTTGGCATCAAAAATCTACCCCACCCTCCAAGTTTCATGTCCATACACCAACGTTTACCCTATTTGACCTCATTTGACCTTGAATGACCCCTGATGACCTTTGATCCACTAACCAATACAAACTCGGGCTTTGGAAGGTCAAGGCGCACCCACCCACCAAGTTTCAGGAACGTGCGACCCTCGGTCTCCGAGCAAATAGACGCGGTCAGATCATACAGACAGACACACTGACAGACCACCGGTATTATTATATAGATAACTATAAGTTCCCTTAGATCGGGCCATGACGTCACTAGGCATGCCTAGTATTGCTTACCAATTTTATACAAGTGGGATGCATGATTGCGTGACATTTTTTGATTAAAGATTTTGTGTGAAACATTTTGTTTCAGCCCCACAAATAGATTGGAAATTAAATTTAAATTTCTGCTTCCCTACTTATGCAATTGTACTACATACCTCAGCAGGACATGTTGAAAAGTCTGACATTGTCCATTTTTGTGTCCCGATCCTTTAATCCCGGTTAAGGTTTGTGTAGCCTGAGATATATTGTTATGCTGTTTTGTGTTTGTTTCTTTGTTATGTATAGTTATCTAGTATATTTTATATCATCCCCTACTAGTGTCATTATTGTAATATTGAGTATTTTTTACTTGTATGGGTTTACAGGGCCACAGAATCTGCTATAATCCCTATAGGGTTGTCCATTACTTGTCCTAACATATCATACCCTCAATGCTCAGTTGATCACCGTTTGCAATTTATACTTTATTATTATAATTAACATACTGTATTTTCATTGCTGTCAAGTACGAATATTATGCTGAATAAATACATTGACATTGCCCTATATATTTAAAAAATCTCTTATTTTATTTAGGAGGTTTGAACGGTTTGATCTTCTTTGTAAGCGTAAGCGTTTAAAGAAGAGCAGGCAATTCTCATTGCAAACCACATACAATATCCTAGAAACAGAACGAGACATGATTTTTTAGATACTGAAAGAGAAGATTGCTTTGAAGAAATGGAGCAGTAATTACACTTTTCAGACTAAAAAGGAGGCGCAAGGACAAAATTGAAACAACGCTTGAGTACATTCACAAATAAATGCTGCCGCTTTAATTTACCGATTGGCATTGCATTTTACATCCACTTCAACGTGAAAATAATGCCATTAGGTTTTGCAGGGGGAATACCGTTTCTTTTTATCTTAGCAAATATTTAAATGCTAAGTTGAGTTCCCCGAAATTAGGATTTCATGTAGAGGCTCCGGAAATCCTTGGCATTATTTTATTTGCTTAAAAACGGTTAGAAGAGAGAAGCATTTCAATGTTTGTATGTTTGACTTTGCATGCTTATACAAGGTAATTTTATTACTCTGTGTATTTTTCAGCATTAAAGCGTCTTGAATCGCTTCTTGCTTGTTTATCCGCTCTTAACTATACTAAATTCTTCTCCCATACGCAAGGATTATCTGAACAAACGCGACACGCATGGTGCACGCAAAAAGTCTGTCGCATTTGTATGTTGTATGTATGTGAGTTTGTGTGTATTGGTGGGGAGTTTTCGATGCCAAGAGATTGTTCTTGGAACGCAGAATTATTTGGCTCATACGTCGACATTTTAATGTTCGCGTACACGCATTGAGCATAACATCTTAACCTCCATTTTAAAGGTGCGTGCTCCGATCGTCGTTGGGACCCCCCTGACTTACCCGGAAGTAGTACGAATTTTGATATCAGATGAAAGGCCGTATTTTCTCATTTTCGTCCTGAAATTTGAGCCTTCGAATCCATTTTACTATCAATATATAAACAAGAAACTGCCGTTTTAATGGTTAAACATTAATATTAATTTTAGCACAGTATTGAATAGGCCTTTCAAAAATATGCATTATCGCTTCCACCATCAAAAACGCACTTTTGTTTTCCACGGTACTTGATGGGGAGTATGTGCAAGTGCCATGCTCTCATTTCTAGTAGAGAACACAATAGACATAAATCGGAACAAGCACCTTTAAATCGCAACGCGAGTTTTGGGGCTACGCAGTTTGGTATTGAACGGAGTACATCTATGCATTTAAATAACCCTTGTAACTAAATTGAAAGTATTCTCTTCACGGGTTAAATAAATTGGGTCGTACTACTAGAAATTGCTACGGGGAAGCTCTGATTGATCATTCCGCTTGACACGTTTTTGAGACTGCATTCGATGGAATCTATATCAGATATGAAATTCCAATAAAAACTTTTTTTTCCAATTCAATATCTCTCAAACATATAATTTCTCCCTTTACTAAGTTAAAGCTGCACGATTTTAGAATTAAAATACGTCACACCTAAGGGTAACCTGAAATAAGTGACCTTTTGGTTGACTCGCAGGCTGGTACGAGCTCTTAATTAGCATGAAATAAGCAAAATAAAAGACACGACGAGGCACTTAAAGGCGCGGTGTGACTCCAACATCTTAGTTGTTAAAATGTGATACGCTGATGTTCAATTCAATCAACACACAACCCACCCCCACACAACCCATAAAGTTTTATGGCATTGTGTGCATTTTTTTTTCATCTACATGTATCTGAAGCACTTGGAACACTTGCTAATAATGGCAGCTATGCAACAGGTATTGGTTTGAAACGCACTATAAAAAAAAAAAAAAAAAAAAAACTATCATAACTAAAATTGAACATTGGGTTGTGTAGTTCATGAAAATACGTGATGACAAAAATATAAGTGATGACAATTCGCACTACTAGGGTGACTTAGTGTCGGAATGTATGTTGTCTGGGTCAAGAGGTTCAATATACAATTGCCAGAATTGTCTGAGTCATGGAAATTTATATACACGGCTATTTTTCAAGATGGCCGGCATCTCGTCAAAGAAAAGCGTATAATTCTTATTATATAACCTAAGAAGATGATTTTGGTGTCAAAATGAGTGTTTTCTGGGTCAAGGGGTTCAATAAAACTATTCTCAAAACTGTAGGATGAATATAAAAGTGATGTTTATTTGCATTTGTCACTTTTCTACAAGATAGCCCAATATTTTAAATACAAGTACCCAAGAGTGTAAAAAAAAAAAAAAAAAAAAAGCGAGATTGACCAAGTGTGTCGTGCTCATGCAACATTGAATTGAGATAGTGCTGCAGTATCAGGTGAAAAAGGGCCTTAGATTTCTAGCAACCAGGGCCGGAATAATAACATTTGCTATCATAACTAAAATTTAACATTGGGTTGTGTAGTTCATGAAAATACGTGATGACAAAAATATAAGTGATGGCAATTCGCATAAACCAACATTTTCGAAAATGGCCGCCATTTTAAAGGTAATAGCACTACTATGGTGACTTAGTGTCGGAATGTATGTTGTCTGGGTCAAGAGGTTCAATATACAATTGCCAGAATTGTCTGAGTCATGGAAATTTATATACACGGCTATTTTTCAAGATGGCCGGCATCTCGTCAAAGAAAAGCGTATAATTCTTATTATATAACCTAAGAAGATGATTTTGGTGTCAAAATGAGTGTTTTCTGGGTCAAGGAGTTCAATAAAACTATTCTCAAAACTGTAGGATGAATATAAAAGTGATGTTTATTTGCATTTGTCACTTTTCTACAAGATAGCCCAATATTTTAAATACAAGTACCCAAGAGTGTTAACTCACTGCAATGTCAGGCTTAATGTGGCAAAGTGATAAAATCTATTAACCCAGATGCTTGATAATTAATATTAACACAGAATTCTCAGTAACGCCTCCTTAGAACTTCCTAACTGCGCTTTATGACCCCTATGAACGAAAAACCAAAAACATTGACTACCAATAGGTGTGCACGTGACCATAATCATTCAATTGTTCGAAATTCGGGGCCATTTTACTCTTGACATATCTGAAACAAACAAATAGTAGTTTCTATTAAAGTAATACCGGCCTAAATATCAAAATTCCCATGCAATTCCAGATATATGTTTGGGGTGAATACAAATAGTCAAGGTCAAGGTGTCATAGTCTGGGTGTCACATTGGTAGTCCATGCATAACATAACTCACGACTCATCTGGTCAACAGTTTTGAGAATATCACTGTTGAAATCATTGACCTAAAAACATCCACTTTGTCACCTAAATCGTCATCTTAGGTGCTGTATAGCATGAGGTAAAAAGGATTTTGCCTTTTATATGTTAACAATCTTGGAAAATAGTGACGTATGAAAACTTCCATTACTTTTATATTCATCTGACAGTTTTGGTAAATAGTTTTATTGAACTCCTGGACCCTGAAAATCTTTAATTTGACGCCATAATCATCTAATAGGCTATATATTAAGAAATGTAAGGTTTGTGTCAATAAAATGTCAGCCATCTTGGAAAATATCGGCACGTGCAACATTTTATGGTTTTGGGAATAGTTTTATTGAACTCCTTGACCTAGAAAAAACATTCTTTACACCAAAATTGTCTTCTTAGGTGTTTTTGGCTTTAAGATGGCTTCCGTTTTGGAAAATGGCGTCGTATGCAAATTGCCACCACTTTTAATTTTGTCATCACCCGTTTTCATGAACTCCACATCCCTACGGTCAAATTTAGCTATGATGACAAATGTTATTATTCCGGCCCCGGTACCACTCTCCTAAACTGGTTGATGCTGCAGCACTAAGAGGGCGGGAACCAAACCTGCACAAAGTGTTCCAACAATTATGAACAAGATTGTAGGAACAGTTGATGCGAGGGGATGAGCAACAACGTGCCAAGTCAATGCCCTGACCTTATAGTTCCTTAGAATGAAAGCCATAAGATAGGTCTTGCAAGCTGGAACGCTCCAAAGAGAAAGCAAGCTCTCTTCAATGGATGAACCTAGCGTATTGTGATGCTGCCTCTGCCAGGTAGTTGTCCACTCAATAGACTGGTGATGTATGGTTACAAGTGCATCTAACTCCCAACTTGTTGAAGGCACAATGTATAGGTAGCTCGTAGAGCCATTTTTTATACATATAGTCTAGTGCCTTCTTGATTTCCTTATTTGTCAGCCCAAATAATTTGAAAGCAGGTTCTCAGAGTCTAGTTGGTGAATCCTCTGCACCCCACTCCTTCTGGGAAGTATTTCAGCTCGCATTCAACTTCGCTCCTTGTGCTTCTTTGATAAGGACGACATAGTTCCACTTCTTTCGGTGCGTTTGCTTGTGCCATATTCTCTTGTGCGGATACTTTCAACCATTGACAACACCTTCTTTCCTTGCAGGAGAATATATAGATGGTGACATCTGGCGGGAATATGATGGGACGTTTATCTTCATCCCACACCATAGTCCAGTCTTCACTGTTCTGGATAAATCCCTGTTTCTTATCTCCCAGCCACGAAACATTGTCATAGTGAGTGCCATTGCCTGACTTGGGTTTGCCAGTTTTGACTAACTTTTCATCATCCTCTTTTTTGATGGTGTTCTTGCTCGAAGGATGGCTGGCACTAGCTGATAGACAAGCTCACGAAGGAATGTGTCATGTCTCTAGTTAAATCTTCTGATCGTAATGAGTACCAGACACAGTTGAATATAGGCGTCAAGAACATATTTATTCCATATCTTCAGATTGGCTGGTGTAGGAAGTGTATCCTGTATAGGTTTAAGTTAGAATTTCAGCATTTCTGGGACTCATGCGTGGAGGGGCTTAGTTTCATGCACCTATGTCGGTTTCCATGCCATCTCCCAACATATCCATCGATACCTTGTTTGGGCCTTACTGTACAGAGTTACCAACAAAACCAGTTCCTCTGATACTTCTCACAGAGTAGACATCTGTGTTCTTTCTGTTCACTGGTCAATGCGTTTTGCCAAGACTTGATGTAACCGAGGCCATGTCGGCTATGCCTAGCCTTTTACAAAGTTCAACATATGAGCAAACTCTATTTGCAAGGCTGAGATTTCGTCGTTGAAGGTCAAGTACCGCGAGACACATCGATCACCCGTTCGTTTATTGGCTTATACTTCACGCGAAACGACCGTTCTGTTGCGCAAACACTTTATGTGGTTAATGTCACATTATCTCACCAAATCCATATGCCTGTCATACATTCGCCCCTGTTCAATGCTTCAGGGAGAATACACCCCTAGTTGTCCTGAAAACACTTCACGAGATAAAGGCAAGATACTATTGAAGAAAAATGGCTATTTTGCCCCTAAATTCAAACACAAAAGTTCAGTTATCACACTTATGCAGGTGGACATATTTGAGTAGGTCAACACAGCCTAGACACAGCGCAAACACTCTAAAACTTAAGCTATAACACTATTCCAATGGACAGGCTGCCATGATATTGTAGTATGACACGCGTGTATATTGGTTGTATGGTGCAAATACCATGGAATAAATTCCAAAAAGGTACCACTTTGAAATTGCGCCATCATGTTAATTTTAGGGACGAATTCAATACTCAACTGGTGGGCGTTTTCCGGTTCTGTCCGGTTCCGCGCGGTTCAATTAATTCATTGAGTTTGCTGAATTACTTAATCGGATTAATGGATTCAGAAGATTGAGCGGATTAAATGAACCGCCTGGAACCGGGCAGAACCGGAAAATGCCCGCCTATAGCGTTGCTGTTGTAGCCCCAGGCCAGTGAAAACTACTGCTTGCTCTTTTTTTAAATAAGATTTATGTACCTTTTTATTTAGGAACTTTCTAGCAAAAGGTTACAAAGTTGTAACGTAAAGAGGGCGGCTATACGACCCATGCTCCAAGTTCGTGGTCGCATAATTTTGTTCAACATAAGTGATATGATGATGATGATGATGATGAGATGATGATGAACTTGAAAACTAAATACGGGCTGTTAACAGTCGGCTTTTATATTGACAAATGGCATTTTATAGGCTGTCCAAAGAATTAGTTGTAAAGTACCCTGAATTACAAGGTCTATCCTTCGGTTGAGAAACAAACAACCTCGTTGGTCGGCGTAGCAGTCTTGACTAACCTAACGCAATAAATCGTCTGCAAGTGTGGTCGTTATAAAAAAAGGTTTCTGCCCAACACAACAACAAACACCGAAAGCCTGTGCCGCCGACTTTTCTAGAACTAGAGAATGCCCTCAAATCCCCTCAAATCCCCAAAAAATACGCAAAATTGTGGTCATAAATTAATATCAAACAATCCTTTTAATTCAAAATGCCTTATCCGACGATCGACAATTTCATTGATTCACATTTATATTCTCTCTCTCCTCTCCTCCTTTCGGCCGCGCTCTGGAGACGCATAACCCCGCGCAAGCCGCACGCAAGTGGTCGGTAAGCCTGCTAGAACTAAAACGGGATCCGTCTGCTCATTCAGTCACGGTAAGGGTATTTAGAGTAGCCGGCTGACTTTGTTTTCAGTTTGTAACTTATGGGACCACAATCTTTTTTGCACATTCATTCGGGACAATTGAAATATAATTATAAAGAACAATATACCGAGTGTTGAACTCTTACAAAGGAATTTTAATTATGGGAATACCAGCCAATTTTGGAAAAAATAAAGATTTGATGACGTCCGAGCATGATTGGTTTAATTATTTTTCTTTCGGGGGACCCATTCAGGTTAAAATGACGTACGTATCCCGACATTGTAAAAAAATCAACCGATTATCGTCATCCGTACGTCGTTTTTTGAATCAGTAGGGAAAGGTAAATTTTGTAGCTGTTTGACAAAATACACGGTGTCTTTTGGAAAAAAATAATAGCAGTGGAGCGGGAAGAAAAAAAGGGCAGAAAGGGGGGGTGGGGGCCCACCTACATCACGACGGACGGTGGTAGGGGGGGAGGGAACGGAGGAAGGTGGGCGGGGGTGGGTGAAGGGGGAGGGTGAGGCTTGGGTGTAGGGGAGGAGTCCGCCTTTTTATGCCTGCCTTTTCCGGGTTGTCCGCAGCCTGATTTTTACATAGTCGGATTTAAATATATCGGTCGCCCCGAAGAGCAAACGATATCTGATACCTGACCTTGACCTGGTAGCCCTGACACTGACACCAACTTATTCATCTCGTTACCTTTTATACTACAAATACGCAAAGCACAGCTTGCTGTATCTCTGTTTGTCAACAGCTTAATCGATCAAGATGTGAGGCTATACGTGTGGTTCTGTACAGGTAGGTAGGACACGATCTTCTCGATTTTGGGCATTGGGGAGTTTCAAAACGGTAAATTTGTGAACTGGCTAATCAATTCATTTACTATGGCAGTCTCGAGCCCAGTGACATTAAAATCATCGCTTAAAACCTTTGTCAAAAATTTAGTAATATCATGATAAATTGAGAAAAAATATGAATCACATCAATCAATGCTCTGTTATTACCTTGCATAACTCAACACTCCCGAACACTTCCCTGCACAAGTAATCTCTATCAACAAATACCCTTGAACATAGCGGTCCAATGGCTACAGAGCTATGCGCTTCGTAGCCTGCGCACCCGATACCAACTCTAAATCAAACCCGAAACCGCCCTATTATAATTAATTAGAATACAACAACCCAAACCATTGCAACTCCTGGATGTATTCCCGTGTCGGGTGCCGTAAGTAGGGCGTATGCCGTAATAGTCCAGTAGCATAGTGAAAAAATCGTGGCCCGCTGGATTAAAGCACAAACTTGGCACACTTGTTGTTTGGGTCACATAGAAGCATATTAAAGGTATGTGGCCATTTTTTTTGAAGTCCGGTCAAGATGGGCGGACAATTCCAAAATGGCTGCCTAAATCGCTCCATAAAGCGATTCGGGCGATGCAAAATAGGCTACTTCCTTGCCTGTTTGATGATAGTTTTAAACTATTAATGGGGGGGGAGGAACGAGACGGCGGGGACGAGAGAGGACATGGGGGGGGGGGGATGGAAAGCCTGATGGGGCGTAATGGGGTAGTAGGGAAGGTGGGAGGGGGGGGGGAATGGGGGGGGGGAGGGGAAAGCCGCGGGAGGGGGGCGAGGGGGGGGGTGTTATGGGGAGTGGGTGGTGAAGGGCTACTAGGGAGGGGGGGGGAGGGGGGTGGAATAAAGCTGGGCGGGGGGGAAACAAAGTGGATGTATAAGGTGGCGCGAATGGTCGGATGAGGGTAGGTAACATCGCTAAGAGGAGACGAGGGCGGGGAGAGGGAGACAAGGGGGTGATGACAGAGTCATAGACTTTGGGGATTATCAGATAGACTCTTGGAGCGGGTATAGGGACCAAGTCACTGGGGAGGTGCAGAGTGTTGGTGAGAGTAAGGGGATTGGGTGGAAGTTGCGGAGGTAGAAGGGAGAGGGTGGTTGTTGGTAAATAATCAAGGTGGGAGTGGGGAGGAAGGAGGGGTGTCGGGGGTAGGACGGAAGGTGCGGAGAAGGAGGTTCTGGTTCAATTAAGGTGTGGGAGAAGGCTAGACTGGGAGGGAGTGAGGATAGAGAAAAGGAGTTATTGAGCTGGGCTAAGGGGGACAATGCGGAATCTCCGATGGGTGCGAGAATATAGGTTGGATAAGGGGACGTAAAGTGGGTAAAGGGCGACGGGTATGGAAGGGAAGGTACACGTGGTGGTAGGATGAGTGGTGGGAAAGGAAGGCGTGGTCAATAGGGGATGATAGGAGGGGTAAAGAGGGGGTGTGGAGAGGAGATGGTGGGGGAGAGAGTGGTAATAGGGGAGGTTGCGTAAATCACGGTGGGCACGGAGAGGTGGAGGTTTATTACACGTGAGGCGGGTGCGGAGGGGTTGACGATTAGGGCATCGGGACTGGCGGTGTAGGAGGGGGAAGGGAGAGAAGGGGGCATATAATATGTAACAGGTAGTTGGTGAAGACAATTAAAGGGGTGGTAAAATAGATAGATATGGGGGAAGAGGAGGAAACGTACAAATCATAGAGGATCTAGTGATGGAGCAGAGGGGGAGGGGGGGCGGGGGGGGTAGGGCTGGGGACTATAGATGTTTGGGGTAGGAGGGGTGGGGATCAAGGGTTTGATTGGAGTGGTGGGGGGTTAAGAGCGGATTGGGGAGCGGTGTGTAGGGGGGGGAGGTATGGGGAGAAATCAAGGTAGGAGGGCGTGTGAGGGGGGGGGGGGGGAAATGGAAGGGATGATGGTGTAGGGGGGGCGGTGACAGGGGTGGAATGAGATGTATGGAAGAAGGAGGTATCTCCTTTTTTCCCCCCCGTGTTAACTCTCGAAGGAGAACTAAGGCAATGTGTGGACAAACTTCTTATTTGCATAACTCCAAGATTGCCCGCAATACCCATTTTCAGTTATAATTTCAACCTAGACGGATGAGTTGTTATCTAATCATATGTTTTGAGGCCAGAAGGATTCATTAAAACCAATTACATGATCATTGAACAGCTTCTTACTACTTACTTTGCACGCTTCATCTCAAGAGGCCTGCCAAGAAGGTCCCAAATTTTTGAACGCGAAGTCAAGTTTTGGGACGATAGGTTAACATAATACTTATTTTAATAGTGGCGGTTTTTGGTACAGTCAACCGTTTTTTGAGGTCACGGAATCCATTAAATCTGAATTACCTGCCCATTGAGGGCTTATGTCCATGGTCAATCCAAGATGGCTGCCAAGAAGTTCGCTAATATGGCCACCAAATCATGTTTGGAGCAATAGGGTACTTGATACTTAACTTATAGTGGTGTTTGCCGTGTAGTTAACCATTTTAAAGGTGATGAGGTGTCCATTATAATCAATCATGAAACCATTGAGGGTTTACATCATGGCAACCAGATGGCCTGCCAATAAGATCACCATTGGCCGCGTAAGCAGTTGTTTTTCTATTTTATTTGTATGTGACAGCTTTTTGATGGTGGCAGTTAGTGATTAGTTTTCATAAAATTATAACTTTGGTAACATATCCCTTTCACTTTTTAGAAATTAACATTTAGAATACTATTTGAAGATTGTTTTTTCGATGTTGAAAAGGTAGAAATTATGCCCAGTATTAATAATTAACTAATCAATATGAACAAGTAACCAGGGTATTTCGCAACTCGTTAGGTGTCGACCTAAGGAAAGTGCTGTGTTTTGTAGCCAATCCTAGGACAGCATTTCTGTTAGATGAAAATGAGCTGCCGGGTTTTCCTGTTTTCTTCTGGCGGCAATCCTATCTCTCGACGCCTGTGCGGCCCTGATTGGCTGTGATCCGACTCGTTGGATCCTAACGTCGGAGTTGCATGGGATCCTGCTTTTGGATAAAACTACCTGTAATTATTTCTTCCGAACATTTTTTTGAGATTTAAAATCATAAAGAAGAGCACAATGGGTAGGGAGGATACCAAGGTACCCGATGTATCATTGAAGAAGACAGAAATCATATTTTGTTAGAATTCTTTGAAAGGCAAGATAGACGAACGTACGTTGTAAGAAAGATAAAAGGCAGCAGAAAAGAGTTTGACATATAATATTTCATTGGATTTTGAAGGAAAAGTAAGGGGAATAATCGTGCTTATGACGTACAGAAAATTTTATTAAAAGAGAGTGTGTCATTTTTCTATGTACTGTAACCGGCCAAGTACCAAACCAATTCCCAGCGCCAGCGGCATTGCAGCCCATTTCAAGTGCCGAGCTCCTTCAATCACCTCGCTCCTACCAAATATGAGTGGTACTCTACTCCAAACTTCACATTAGCACTCCAACCCTGTCCAAGTTCTCTCGAGCTACAATTGCTTCCTCGCTTCTGCTAACTGGCGACTGCGGGTGGTGTTCATCTACACTAGACTTCACACACACCACCGTGTGTTCCAACCCTGTCCAAGTGCTCTGAGCTAATCTGTCTTGCTCCTACCTCTCCGAGTGGTGCGCCTCGGACTCTAAACTGGCACAGCAGCACTCCAACATGTCCAAGCGCTCCAATCTCCTCCTTCTCACTCCTAACCGACTCTGAATTGCACTCCCTCCTGCAATGCAGTCATCTCACCATCGCTCCTGCCAGCCTAAGCGCTTGGAGCTCCTCTGCGCGCTTCTAAAACTCTGAGTGATACTCCTCCTGCTCCAGACTTTACACATGCACTCCAACCCAGTCCAAGAGCTTTGAGCTCCTCTACGTGGTTCTACTCACTTCAAGTGGCGCTGGCTCCTGTTCCTGCTTCGCATCAGCACTCCCTGCCAATCCTTTTTCCCGTTTTCGCCCGAGCTCTTCCGCCTACTCCTGCCCAATCCAGGGGCACTCTCTCTCTTGCTCAAGATTTCACACCGGCCTCCAACTCGTCCAAGTGCTCCTAGCACCACCTTGCGCCTACCATGGCCGAGCGAGAACCAATCGCTCGGCACCCGTAAGCCTCAGCAGCACCTATAATTTCCAGGACATCCACGCTTAGCACCACCGCATCGTGTTCAAGCACTGAGTCATCAACCACCTGTTCCCCCGGATTTCAAACAAACGATTTTTATCCACATCCAGTCACCAGACTGCGTTATTCTACACCTGAGTTTGGATGGTAAGGATTCTGCGACCAGTTTAACTAGGTCAGGCTATGAACTGGGATTGCAGAACAGTGCTGGCTGCTCTAAGTTGTATAAATAACTCTCACCCTTTCTTTCTCCTCCCTGCCCCCCCCCGCCCCACTGGTTCCATATATCCTCAAATAACATTTTACAATCTCTGCATTATTCCAGTGGGGACGTCCTGGGTTCATCACTGTTGTGGAGGCGGCCCTTCATATCACTAACTACTAAAATCAGCCGCAAGAACCATCTTCAACCTTGCTCTCCGTATTGGTTTCATTGTACCTGTGGGTACAAGTGCACCACTACACTTACGAGAAAAAAATCAGTGCAAACTCTCGCTTTATTTAGCATCGTAAGCCCCCCCAATTATTCACTTACAGTAGGTATACTTCCTTGAAAGGATTCTAGGGTCACCCTTTAACATCTAAGCTTGGACTCCTGACCGCCCAACTGACGAGGGAATGTTTGAGGTAATAACATTTCCTTTGTAATTATCTTTTGTAGATACCATGAGTAATAATAACCTGGTCCACAGCTTCCTCTTTACCGGACACATACCAGCACACAACTGCGCCGCGTACAATGGTACCATGCTTGTAACAACCAGTTTGTTGGAATTCTGCAGCAGCATTTTAAATGACTCAATGTAACTGGGGATAAGAATGAGGCCAGGATAAGAGTACTGTAGGATTAACATCCATGGTGGATATTTTTGGATGGCCACGGTAAACAATCACCCAAGTACGGTTAACTGTTGAAAGAATGACTGACCCCACAGTATATGACTGAACGCCATAAAATAACACTGAGTTAAATATGAAGAACCATATAGCTCAAAACATGATTAAGCCGCCATATTGGTGGCCTTATTGGCATCCATCTTGGATTGAACCATGATGCAGGCCCTCAATGGTTTCAGTCAGATTTGATTTTTAATGGATCCCCTTGCCCATCTTACAATGGTTGACTACACACCACGAACACTACTTATAAAGTATTGAGTTCTCCAAACTTTACTTGGCCGGGCAAAATTTGGGAACCTTCCGTCTGGCAGCCATCTTAGATTACCATGATGTAAGCCTTCATTAGTAATGTAACTAGTCAAATGGATTCCTTGACCTCAAAAAAGGTATGAATAAGATACCCAAATCATCCTCCTTGGTTAAAATATATGAAACAAAATAAGCTGAAAATGATATTAGGGTGGCCATCCTTGGATGCCATCTAATTATCTCAAAACGCTCAAAAAGGGTGCACTGGCGGTAGAATGATTCGAAAGCGGCCCACCTTCGGCTACACAAATTAATCATAAACTATAACACAGATTTCCAGGTTCATCTGAAAAAATCCAGTTCCACTACTGGACTAACACGTTTACTATATTCATCCCATAGAAACATTATAGAATCGTGCCGAAATCTATAGCAATGAAACAGGGGGTAACACTGTATAATAAGGAACAAATTAAACATGTCACAGTGTGTTGTACCCTTGACCTTCTTTGTGGCCCTGGATTAGGTACAGACTGGTGCCTGTCCGCCTTTAAAATTGTTTCTATGGGCATAAACAAACCTCCTAAATAAATACTGCAATAAACATGATGTAACAAAATACTGTCTATTAACGCTGTGACTTTACACAATATTACACAATGTGACCTTGACATCTGGTTTATCTTGACCAACCCCCACCCAACCCCCTCCCACAGGTGACCCAAACTTGAATGTTGTTATGGGGGCTATATAGACACAATAGAGTAAATATAATACCGCATCTAGCAAATACATACGGATTAACAGTATAACAAAATACCATATGTGACCTTTGACCTCTGCGTAACCATGAGCTAGGCTAGGCCCTGACTTTGCACCCCCTTCTAGATGTTTCTGTGGGACCTAAAGAGTAAGTGGTGGCAAGAAGTTGGCGCTTTAATCAGGCGTGTCACGATCTTGTCCAAATTTGGCTCTAAGCCAACTGAACTAAAGTAGGGCACCAAGGCAAATTATAAAAAGCGTAGAACGTCGAACATAATAAAAAAGTCAAAAGAAACATCTAAGAGCTTCATTATTGCAGAACTCTTTTGCGTTGGTAAGAAACTGTGTTTTTGTTTAATTCAGAAATTAATAATGATGGCGATCGCTTCCAGTCTGGTTGAGAAAACACCCAGCTGTTGTTCCGTTCACAAATCCTCGGAAATCCCGGGGATAGAGTTGGATTATCGACTTTTGACAAGTCCCAAATATATTTAACTCACAAATATCAAAAAACCTGAGTGTCTTTGCTTTATAACTTAAAAAAACCAAAAAGCTCTAACTTGGGGTGCAGTATAGTGAATTTATTTATTTTGATTGTACGATCCATTTTTTTACGAAATGTAAATAAAATAATATTTACATGCACGCAATTTTGAAATGTTTGCACATATTTTTAAAGTTGATTTTCAAGACGTTTTGAACAACCTGTTGTAAGCTTTCAATACTTGATTAACGACAATAACTTATCAACAATTTGCAATTTACACACTGTATTACCCACCCCTTTAAATTATTATTAATAATTTGTTATTCACCAACTTGCAATTTTTAAATTCGTCCTCATCAACTATTTATTTTATTAGCGCTATCATATTCATAGAAAGTAATCTCTTGAATATTTCCTTGAATAAGGATCCCGAGGTTAGAGCCATTATGTGGACTTTTACTTTGGTTTTGCAATAGAAGCACTTTGGTTGTTAATAATTGTCCAAACATAATATAGTTAAAGTTGACCAAAAAAAAAAAAAATCAACCTAGTGGAACATGTTAAAATAAGGGGGCAACATTTGTATAGGGTAATAATTAGAATTGTTCGAATTGTTTAAAGATGTACCTATTTATTGGGCTATCTCCTAAGTTTTAAAAAAAGCATTTCGCGCGCCAGCCTTAAGCCTAAATTATTTGAAATGAGTGATTCGCGCACTTACTTACCGGAAATCCGGTAAATGTTTCATTTGTTTTTTCCTCGCGCGGCATTTTTTTTTCAACCCGTTCTTATCGCCAGATCATAATTATTAGCGTTGCTTTTGTTTTATTTCAATGCATGTCATTGACTTCACACGCCTTCAAGCTAAATGTTCTAATTTGATCTCGATTAATTTGAATTTTTCAGTTGGCTTCCGCTCATTGAAATGAAAATAAGCAAAATATGACAGAGACATTTCCGTCCTGGAATATAACGACTCTTAAGTACGTATTATGAGAGCGTGAAGGATTGTTGTGAACTTTGCCGCGAGGAGTTTGACTGTTCGAAGGAGTTTTACGTCAAGTTCAATAGTTGACAGGAATCGCTTTTTGATGTCTCGCAATGAAAAAACAATCATATTTTTTTCCCGCAAACATGTTTTGGCCTATTGTCCAGGGTGGTAGAAATATTAATGGTGAGATCGATAATAAAAGGGACACGGGGATACGGGAGGTATTCGCAAATCTTGAAGAATCTACTGCAAAGTTTTTGTGACAGACTACAAATACGAAAAGTTTTGGAATTTACCCGGCACAGAACAAGTGTTTTTCAACTGAATAGGAAAGAACACAGTGGCAATTATTGTGTTTTTCCTCGGCCATCTGTCTGTTGCGTTCTGCTGCATTGTGTGATGTACGCATCATTTATAGCTGTATTCAAATAGCCTCCGTCTACAAGGTCACGGTTTAAAAAAATCGTGACCTTGAAGGTAGGACAATCTGTCTTGGGGTCTTTGGTCTCTGATGTGAGAGCATCATGTCATGAAATACCATGTCCGTGTGACTGAATTATCCTGTCGCCCAAGTAGTCAATGTGTTCTCCATTGAGTTCTGTACGCATCATTTGTTTTCATTTCAGCACTGTACTCAAATGACCTCGTCTACAAGTCCTTACTTATTCTATACATGTTGACATGGTACTACCTAGGACCTCTCTCAGGGGACACCAGTTTCTTCAACAAAACCGGATCATAGTTTTTATATGCGATTTGTTTTTGTTTATGGTAACCCCATCCACCTCCGAAACTAGGACCGCCTTACCACCGTATATATTTGGCTATAATTCATTGTTTACCCGTGTAATACCCAGACGTGTTCTAATAATAAAGCCCGGGATAAAAGCTGCAATGTTCAGTGGCGGCGCCCGGGGGGGGGGGCATTTGCCCCCCCCCCCCAATTTTTTTTCTTTCCCCCCCAGTTTGCTACCCTGGTCCGAAGAAAAATTAAGGATTTGGGGCAAAATTCAGTGATCTTGGGCAAAATATTGTGAAACATTTCAAATTTTTTTATTTTGCGCCCCCCAGAATTTCACTTTTGCCCCCCAAGTATTTCCCCCCAGAAAAAGAGGTCTGGCGCCGCCAGCATGTTTAAACTCATTTTTTCAAACGCTAACCACGGAATCGATAGACTTGCCTCATTTAATCCAATATGCTCATCTCGAGTACGTCCTCCCAATGATGTTGTGCGCACGTTTCGACTGCGATTTAACACATACGCTAACAGGGTCTAGATTTTCACGTGGACCAAAATCGGTCATATTGGACAAATCAATCAATATTTTTTTCAGGAACACTTAAGGATTTCGTCGCCTTTAGGTACGGAGATATCGACAACTTTTAATTTGATTAAGATTCGGGAAGGCAAACCTAACACCCGATCAAATCACTTTTATGTAGTGCAATAAAGGTGTCCTTGTTCTCTTATACCTCACTTATATCAGCCTATAGTAAAAAAAAAAATGCAAACTAAAACAGCAGCGACTGGCTCTCATTTCAGAGTTGATTTCTCTTAAATTCCTATGACAGCCGCCATTGTTTTCCTTAGGACCACAACATAAAATAGCCCCTTAACGGTCTGTGCACCAGGGGGATTTCACTAAAAGTCGTGGCGGTGTAGAAAGCTTTGAATAAAAATGTAGATTTTCCGTCTTAGATGTGTTGTATTTTGGCTATTAGCATGTAGGTCTTGATAGGAAATGCTGAAAGAGTTATGCCGCTTAATATACACCTTCACCGTCAAAAAACTTGTGGAGTAGATTACAAGTGATGGAAAAAATGACCTAGCATATTTGAGCAATGAAATGCCTGGTCATTGTTTTAACCGATGGGTTTCCTGCCAAATTGTCGCGATAGATTGACAACCCGAACCTTTTGTTAACTATTTTGATGAATGATCGATCCGCATTAATCCATCTTCTATTTTTGGGAAATAAGTTCACCCTCTTCAATTTTTCACAATCAAACAAATGATACAATCAAGAGAAGAGAGAAAAAACACAATATAATTACGGACCAACCTTGGGATCTTTATAAGTAGTGGCTACCCTACTCCATAAATATCTCTGTTCACCAAATCTCAGTGTGTAGTGATATCCTGATCCAATCCATTGTTATCATTTCGGGTAGCGCGGGTAGCGGAAAGATACATAGCACACAAATGGGACTATGGCTTTGTCCGAACTAACTTGTAATCACCATATTGTGTCTACTACTGCTAGCTTATCATTTTAGTGGTCAAGGGTTCTATGGCCCCGTAAAACGCAAATTATAACAATCCTGTTGTTTGTTTGCTTATTGTTGCGCTCTATGCCTACCAATCCTCGCTCCATATGCGCGAAAAGAATCGCGTCATGCATTGCGGAGATAAATGTCTCTGTACTGAAATAGTGTGGCTGCATGTCCGTAGCCAGGGGGGGTTGCGGGGGGTGCGACGCCCCCCCCAAAAGGGACAAAGGTCCGCTTTTTGCTGCAGAAGGCGGGCCCATATTTGGAAGGGTCCGTATTGTAAGTGAAGTTTGGGTCTTGCCTTTCATGTTGTTAATAATGTGTGTGGTGCATGCTATACGGATGAGTATGGAGTTGTTACTCCCTTACATACGCATGGTTGGTGTTATGATACTATTTTCTGTACGTTGTACTTTGCGATGGATGTACATTCTACCCCCCCTCCCCCCCACCTACCCCCCTCCCCCCCCCCCCCCCCCCCCCCCCCCCCCGTCGTCAGAATTTGGAGACGACGGTGAAAAATTTGGGTCACCGGCAGCGCGGCGCGAGCCGAAAAATTGTTTTTTCGGTACGCAAAAGGTCCGCTTCGGGCAAATCCGGCCCCCCCCACATAACTTCCTGGCTACGGGCCTGGGGTTGCTTTAACGTCGAGGTGGTTGGATCAAACATATCATTTTGGTTCTCCCCAAAAAATGTTTGAGCATTATTGCATTTAAGTCCAAGCTTTCATTGGAACGGTGTACTAACGGCGTCCGAAATGTGTTTTGGTTTTCACAATTCCTAGGGAATAATTTATGTGCTTGTGGAAATTCATGAAAAACAAAGAAAACAATTTGGTCATTTTGTAATTTTTTGTAAACAATACTAATAGACATTTAAGAACCTTTTTTGTTATATTTAGGTCCTTGACAAGAAAAAATATAATACTAAATAACCAAATCATTTATTCCAGTCAATTTACATTATCAACCATATTTATTATTCTATTGAATTAAAATGGGATTCCGCCCTGACCCCACCACTCACATCAAACACCTCAACATGAATTGTTGGTATCACGAATTAACCTTGTATTTTTTTTTTTTTCATTTTAATCGACAAATTTTTTGTCTGAACGCTTTTTCCCATTCCACGGGTTAGCAGCAAATAGGGTTTTATGGTTACTACGGGAATGATCTTATAGAGCACACGATCGGCATAGATTACTGTTCACTTTAAAATGGTATTTCGGGTTCAAAGTAAAATTGGGAAGTACGGTCAGTTGGCGACGGCCTTTTCTAAAATAACAACGATATTTAATGGTGTAAATCTGGGGAAGCACCTTTAAAAGGCTTTAATCATCAAGCTATTCATTTGAGGCATATATTTTTTTTATTACGTTAAAATGTCATTATTTTCTCAGTCCTAGATGAGCTCTAAAATGTCTTCGTTGTTCCCTTCAAGTTACCCATTGGATTTCAAACTATTGAAAAGCATTCCAATGCAGTTATGATACGCACTTCTTATTTTCATTGTCCATTTTGTTCACTCATTCAATTAAAAGACTCATAATTATTGGATTTGGTTACCCGTGTTTTAGCATGCCGCTCTTACACGAGTGTGAAAAGACGGACTTCGGATTCAATTTGGATGGCACGCGATACATCTGCTCATCGTAAAAGCACTGAAACATGATTCCTGTGAAACGATACTTACAAAGTAATAAGAAAATCTGACTTGTGTGCGTATACTACTTACTCCTTGAAACTAGTATTTAGCGTTGAGGGAAGGATAGAGGCAGCTAGCACGTTAATGTGCAACTTTTTGGGGCGGAAACATACCTACTCCTAGTCATGTGGGGCCACCTCCTTCAAGGTGATATAGGGAAATTAATCACCACGTGGGTGCAACAAACCGAATTTTTAAGGCCCGTATAGAAATTGGCTCATAGTCCTAAAACAGATAAATTTAAAGGCACGGAACGTGTGCACCTGAGGATGAAAGATGTTTTCATTGATGAAATGCCGTTTTTTGTACCAAAAGGTTTTACTGAATTGCAAATACGCCAAAGCGTTGCGCTTTGATTGGTTCCAAATTCATCCCTAAATGATCGTTTTTGTTGTAAAATAAGGGACTGCCAGTCCGACATGTTGCCAATTTGCGTGGGGTTCCACACAGCCCGTTTCTTCTCTTCAGATATACATAAGTAAATTAATCAATCACATGGGTGCAACAAACCGATTTTTCAGGCCCGTACAGAAATTGTCGCATTCCTAAAAGCTATCAATTTAAAGTCAAGAACGTGTCTACGAATTAAAGAGTTTTCATGGATGAAAAAGAAAAAAAAAAAAATTCTTGTTGTTTGTACCAAAAGTTTACCGCATACGCAGTGGTTATTTTAAGTGTTTCGTATATCCATTTCCTACGTAAGGTCATACACTGTAAATTTGGGGAGTAAAAAAAAGGAGGTTACAAAAGTTGATTAAAAGTTTAGCAATTAATTTACTCTTTGGGGAGTAAAAACATTGAATCGTCCGTTGATTAAGAGCAACTTTACTCAACATTTTAATCTTTGAATTCTTTGTACCGATCCGATAAATTGTAACCCGCCCCGGGATTAAAATTTTTTACCCCCCCGGGGATTAAACTTGCGTCACGTGGTCCATCAGGTCTCTCGTACATTTGAAAAATTGGGAGTAACCCGTAGTCCGAACTATCTGTTCAACCTGGTTTTAGAAAAAATTAGCAACGGTTTTTCAAGGTAAGAATTGGATTATTTTTATTTATGGCGTAAACCTACTTGAAGGTTAAGAACTGTCAGGTTGTCAAATTCAAGATTACATTCACAGCCTGCGGCTAGTCCCAACACTCATGCACTGTTGTCATCACACACCTGGTCCTACTGCCCATTTGCATTGAGTGTACACAAATTGTAATTTTTCATTAGATGCACTTCTAATAACTGCTAACAAATTCCTCATTGTAATGTGTTCTCCTTACATATAAACATGGATATTTGCGGGGCTATTGTTATGTAATTATTGCAGGCGTCATCATTTTAGGAAAATGAGGTGACAAATGTTGTTCCATCCACCATCGCTAAGTCCATGGGAATTCCAGTACATCGACTTCTATGCATTGTACACAGATCGAATCTGTCAGTGGGATATCTTGATAGACAGACGAACGTTCGGTGGGAGTAATGGCAGGTGTGGAACATGAAGTATACTTTGGGACTATACTAGGCCTGGCCAGATAGGGACGTTTTATAAAATTTGCATGCCTGTGCGGTTCTCTGTTCTGATCATGCACATGGCATGCTAGAGTGAACATAAAACAAATTTTGACAAACCCCGTCGCTATTTTGCAAAGCGATGACGGCGAGTTTGGAAATTTTGTAACGCAATGACGTGTGAGTTTGCAGGTTTGTACGCGATGACGGCGATTGTTGCAAGTTCGTACGCGATGACTTAATAGCAGAACAAGTTTGCAAGTTCGGAACGTGTGACGGCGAGTTGGCAAGTTTGCAATGCAAAGAACGGCGAGAGTTTACAAGTTCGTAATGCGACGATGGTGAGCTTGGCAAGTTCGTAACGTGATGACGCGAGTTTTGCAAGTTTGCAAAACGATGACGGCGAGAGTTTGCAAGTTCCTAATCGATGACGACGATTTGCAACGCGAAGACGGCAAGAGTTTGCACTTAGTAAGCGCGATGACAGCGAGAGTTTTGCAAGTTCGTAACACTATGACGGCGAGTTTGCAATTTTGCATGCGAAGACGGCGATATTTGCAAGTTCGTACGTGATGACGGCGAGTTTGCACACGAAGACGGCGCGAGTTTTGCAAGTTTGTAACGTTGATGACGGCGATTTGCACGCAAAGACAGTGAGAGTGTGCAATTTCGTAACAGATGACGGCGAGAGTTTGCAAGTTTGCAACACGAATACGAGCGATAGTTTGCAAGTTCGTAACACAATGACGGCCCCCGGGGAAAGAGTTTGCAGTTCGTACGATATGACGGAAAGTTTGCAACGGTTAAGAGTAGGAGAGTTTCGCAAGTTCGTAATGCGATGACGGCGAGAGTTTGTAAGTTCCTAACGCGATGACGGCAAGAGTTTACATGTTCGTAGGCATTTTGACGGAAAAGTTGGCAATTTGTAACGCGTGACTGCGAGTTTG
>JAMKCH010009537.1:0-30596 GCA_023653785.1 Ophioderma brevispina | reverse complement strand
CAGCTCTAAATCCGCTGTCAGAGAGCATGTTATAAGGAGCAAAGGCCACCAGATTGATTGGACAAACGTTAAAGTACTGGAGCGGGAGCCTAAAGAATTTTCCAGGAGAATTCTTGAAGCAATACATATAAGAACAAAAAAACCCTAACTTGAATCGCGACAAAGGACTGGAAATAGATCCTATTTGGGATAACCTCCTTACATCTTAACATCTTATGACGTCATCCTTGAGCTGTATGACGTCATACTAGGAAGAATATCCCACCAGTAGACAGGAAGTATCATCACAGCACCACCATCTGCTGATGACGCTAGTCGGACTAGCGAAAACGTTCCAGGTGAGCGAAATAGTTGTAGTGTTGAAGTTAAAAAATAACTTTCCAGATTTATTTACCACTACGTATGAGTATCCATTCTTAAAACTTAACGTGCTGTTTGCAGTTAAGTATAGCACTCAGAATTACCACATTACAAGTCCGGATAATCCCGCGAAATATGAAATGTCCACATTTATCACATCTACCCTACAGGAGGGTCGCACAGCTCTTCATCAAGCCATCGCCATAGGTCTTCCCGAAATTTGCAAGTTATTGATCCATGAAGGAGAGGCAGATGTAAACAAAGCAGATATTGTAAGTCATCGTTTCGATTTAATACCAGACTGAAAATGAAATATTTCTTGAAAGGTGGCAATTTTGTATTTATATGTCGTTTTTAGTTGTGTCGAATAAATTTCTTTGAAAAAATGATCTTTTAGAGAACATTCAAAACGTACTGTAAACGTCTAAAAGAAAAGACTTTGTTGTTGTTGTTGTTTGTTGGGTACAATAAATATGTTATCTTTTCCATTGTAGCATCTCCAAACTCCTCTGATTTTTACCATTCAAAGAGAATCTCCAGATTTGTGTGAACTTCTGATCAACGAAGGGAAGGCGGATGTCAACAAACCTGGAAAGGTAGTTCCGTATCGTCATGCCTGCAATAAGCTGCAAATAGATCATAATTTATATGAGTTTAACTCTCTCAACTCAGCAATTATTTAAGTGATAAAAAGAGTATCCCCAAAATGTTGTCAAACATAAGACTTTTGTTTGGTACACCTTTAAATCCAGATTAATAAGCATATCAGTCAAATCAGTAAGGATCTATACACTGGCTTCTCTTCATCGTCATCACCATCGCCATCATCATCATCATCATCATCATCACCATTATCATCATCATCATCATCATCATCATCATCATCATCATCATCATCATCATCATCATCATCATGTCATCGTTTTCTGCTTCTGTATTTCTTTTTTCTCTGTATATCAGTCTTACCATTCATTTAACCATCTTATGATTCCTATGCCAATTGATGTATTTCATTTCCACGCTAGTATGGTAAAACGCCTCTCCAATACGCCGTCGTCAACTGTTCTTCAAAGATATGCCAAATATTAATTCATGATGATCATATTGATGTTAACAAGACAGACGAGGTAAACTCTATTTATTATTATTATTGAGTCTTATCGTCTTCAGTTAGTTATACGTCGAACACTGGATTTCGATGTGTGTTATTTTTAAAACAAAATTTATGAGTGAATAAATTATTTCAAATTAATTCGTGAACTAGCATTAGTCTGTTACATAACAAGATTAATTTGGAAAACAACAGCAACAAAACAAGAAAACACGAGTTTATACCAGATATGTTCAAATATTTTATCCTTTGTATCTCGTGTTTGTTTTCCTGCTATTTTTATATGTTTAAACTAATTAGACGTACACATTTGATTGATCTGTTGTTTTTCTTCTTCTTAATGTTTATACGTGCTTGAGGTACCGAAATGGCAAACCTGTTTCAAGATTTGAACGTACCGGATCAGGAAAATATTAATTTATTTGTAATTTCATTTTACTAGTGTCAGTTTAAATCAATATTTTAAACTATTTTGTTATTTTAGAACGGTCAAACGGCTCTACACTATGCGATAAGGCAAAATGTGGATATTTGCAAATTGCTGATACAAACTGGAAAAGCAACCCAGGTATATTACGTGAACAGAATAAATTAAATTCAAGATTCTCATGTTTTGTTGTTAATTCTCTTCTTCCCCCTTTCAAATATAATTGACAGTTATTTGTTGTTAATTCTCTTCTTACCCCTTTCAAATATAATTGACATTTATAATTCTTGGTTGTGCCTTTGTGTGCGGGTTTTCTGTCCATGTTTGTTTTAAATCTGTTTACTCAATTTTTATTTTAAAAGTAAATAAACCCTTAAACTGGTTAGTAAAACTTTTTCAATGTAAATGTAATTCATTGTTGGGTCAAATATGCTCCGCTTTGCATGATTTTATAACTCGATTTTACAAAAGACTTTACTGAACACACAAGAGTTGTTCCTTTTAATCAACTTTTTTTGTAAAAGTGTCTCCTGTATCTTCTGCCTTTGTTTTTTGCCTGCTTGTTTCACTCCCTCCCTGTCTGTCAAATGTAATCGTTTTCTTTAATTTTTGTTTATAATCCACAACCTTTGTCGTGTGGGTCGGGCACATGCCCTCCCCTCAAATCTACTAAGATACTTTGTCACCAAACCATCTTTCAGATGTTGAAATCCAAATATCTTTTGCATACTTACTTGAAATGTTATGGGCCTTAAAGAGACATGAGGAGATTTCCAGGAAGAAGCGCCCCCAATTTTTCTCGAACCCCGGTTTTTTACATATTTGGAATGCTTACCAATGTATTAGATCACACCTGAAGTGAATAAGCCGAATACGCCGTCTGTATGTAATAAGATGATGATTTAGTAGTTTCTGTCGTGCACGACAGAAAGTCAAAGCTTAGTTTTCTATGGGGAACGATTACGACAGTAGGCAAGTTCAAAACAAGGTTTGCGGTTTTCTTTTGCATCTGTTTGTCTAATAAACCTTCGAAACGTTCTCGGTAGGTGGTCTACAACCGATTCAGTGAAATTTGAGAGAAATTCGTATCCTAAAAAAATCTCCTCCTGTCACTTTAAAAGGATTTGTTGTTTGTTTGTTTATTTCTTCTTTATACTGGGTCCATATTCAGAGGGAAATTCAAGTATCCCCCTGTTCTTCCATATGGCCCAGTCTTAAAATACAACATCAAAATACAATAAGCAATTTAAAACAATACTTTATAACTTATAAAAAATTGTTACCTATTGCACAGAGAAATTTTAAAATTACTGCAAGTTCAATAAAATAACATTACACAGTGTAACTACAAAAGGGCACAAGTTCAAGAAAATAACATTAAACATATCAAAATTTAAAAAAAAAAATATAAAATTATGCAAGCATAACTGTATCAGTAGCCTCAATAAATTACTAGTTACAAATAAAATAATCATTAACTAAAGCCATAATATACACATTTTAAATTTTCAGATTTCAAATGTTTCTGACATCCAAAACATATTTTAAAATACAAGGGTCATCGTATTACACAGGCTAGGTAAAGATAACATACATAAACCATTGACCTGCAATGAAATGTTTTCAAAAAATACATTTTTAAGTAAAAAGGAAGGAAATATCATATTTACTAACAAACTACATAATGTTTTGACCCTCAAATACTATAATTTTTATAGACAACTGACCAAAATTCTATTGCACAGCCTGTAACCTAGAGCTGAGAGTACTTGTACTGAGTGGCATGGGAGAAATGTTTTGAAGCTTATTCCAAGCAAGGGCTCCCCTATATTGAAAAGAGCGTTTCCCATATTCCCGAATTGGTTTAATTGGTCTAAGTTTTCCCTTAGTACTGGAGCGAGTGCATATATTATGGGAGTCTGAAACAAGTGTGAAGTAATTGCATAAGCCTGGAGGTGCCAGCCCTGACAGACATTTATAAACAAACGAATTTAGATGATGATTCCTACGCTTCTGCGTGGTATCCCAACCCATTTTTTGACGAAGATGCTCAGAATTTGTTCTTAGTGGCACTCTAAGTATTGCCCTGGCTGATCTTAGTTGTAATCGCTCAATTCTATCCTGTAAATATTTACTACAGTTACCCCCCATACGATGTCGCAATAATCAATCATTGGGAGCAAAAGTGAAGTATGCAGAATTGAGAGGCTTTTCTCTGAGAGATACTTTCTAATTCTATAAAATAAACCAATGTATTTTGCAGCAGGTCTGGTAACATGATCAATATGTACATTCCATGATCAAAATGCAAACCCAAATATTTAAACGTAGGCACAGTTTCAATAGGTGTATCTTTAATAACGACATTAAGAGGGGTGGCATGATTAAGTTTAAAATGAGACCCCAAAAGCATAGCTTTTGTTTTAGAAGTATTTAGGGTAAGCCAGTTCTCGTCCATCCACACTGCAATTCTGTCCATGTCTGAAGTAAGTTTCTGGCCAATATCATCAACTGTTTTACCAGCGTAAAATAGGGCAGTGTCATCTGTATAAAGATTGACTTTGCAGTTAGACACTATATTTGGCAGACTAGTTATATACAGTGTGAAAAGAAGAGGGCCTAGAACGGACCCCTGTGGTACGCCAAAATTGACACTGGACATATCAGAAGTGGCTGTACTCACTCGTGTAATCTGTTTCCTATTTGATAAGTAAGAGTTGAACCAATCAAGCTCCAGACCCTCCACTCCAAAACCCTGTAACTTCTTTAAAAGAATAGGATGGCAAACTGTGTCAAATGCCTTCTTGAGGTCCAAAAACACTGCACCAACCAGGTTACCAGCATCCATGTTTTTCAGGATGTAGTCGGATATCTCAAGAAGGGTTGTCAGAGTTGAATGTTTTGGTCTGAAGCCTGATTGTTCACTCGAAAACATTTTATGACATGTAAGATAATCATGAAATTGATCATGGACAATCCTTTCCAGTAATTTCATTACCACTGGTATTACGGAGATGGGGCGGTAGTTACCAACTGAAATACGCGAACCATCTTTGTACAGTGGCGTGACTCTACTTATTTTCCATTGTTGGGACAATACCGGTTTTTAAACTTAAATTGAATATGTGTGTCAAAGGTGTTGAGAGGGGTCCGGCACCAGCTTTTAACAAACGAGAACTTATAGTATCAAGCCCAGTAGCTTTGTTAATATCTAATTTCTTCATTTGTTTTAAAACCTGATTTACAGTAACATTTGAAAAATGAAAACTTGGGATTATTAACACAACAATGAATTTTATGAATATTTGTAGTTTCATGTTTCTTACCGAAACCTTGAAATTTACTGGCCAATTTTTGACCAATAGTCGCAAAAAACTTATTGATGGCATTCGCAATTTCAGTATCGTTAGTTACGGTACCCATATCTGTTTCCAGAGAAGAAATTGTGGTCTGTTTTTTTCCTGGTAATAAGGTCTTTAAGTTCCTCCAGAGTCCACGTGGATCATTTTTGGAGTCCCTTATTCTGTTATTCATATCTTGTCTCTTAAGCTTATCAGCTAAATAATTGAGCCGGTTTCTAAGGCTCTTAGCTTCGGTCCAGTCTTCAGGTTGGCTGCTCTTCTCAGCTTTTGACCGAGGATTTTGACAATCACGACGCAGCTTAAGGTACTCCTCATTAATCCACGTGGGTTGTTTATCTGTGACTCTAGTCTTCTTTATCGGGGCATGTTTATCACAAATAGGAAGTAATAAACCATAAAATAAATCCCAGGCCTCTTCAGATGAATTTGATTCCAAAACAGAAGACCAGTCCTCATTTACCAAATCATTGGCAAACTCGTGCTGGTTAAATTTCTTGTAAGACCTAGCTTCAATAAAGGTGACTTTACTTTTAACTTTAACTGACTTCTTGTTTCTTGTTTGCTTCTACAGCGTGTCAATAAAACGCAGGATTGGAAACAAAAATATTAAAAATATAAATCACCTTTGTTCGTCATGATGTTAACACCATTTTAAATGTATTTTCTTACTACTCTTATCTACTTACCTACCCCCGGGCGGGAAGCACTCCCATCTTGGAAGTGACACGTACGAAAGGCTGTAAAGACCTCCGTTTTCCAGCATCGTTGTCACCCAAAGACCTGATATTGTTTTTGAAATTTCACCCAAAGACCCCATATTTGTTTTACATTTTACCACTCTCACACAAAGACCCCTATTTTGGGGGAAGTTTTGAACATTTTCACCCAAAGACCTCTCTTTTTAGAAAATGTTATGGCAAAAAATCTTCACTCAATAGACCTCATTTTTCGAAACTTGTGCAAAATTTGAACTCTCCAACAAGGACCCTATGTTGGGGGTAAGTTTTGAACATTGCACCCAAAGGACATATCTTTTTAGAAAAGGTGGCACAAAAAATCTCACTCAAAGACCTCATTTTTGGAAACTTGTCACTCGGAAACTCCTATTTTGGGAGCTTTGGCTGTCTCTCACGCAAAGACCCCTATTTTCAGTCCTCTGTCACCGAATGCACCTGGGTTTGGAAGCGCGAGCCTTACACCCATATACATTTCATATGTGAGTGTCTCCCCGGTACCTACCCTTCACTGTGCCTTATATTCCATCTCATTTCGACACTCCAATCCAGAGATAGAGTACATTGAAGAAAGGTTATGAATTCCAAGCTGGTCCGATTTGTGAAATAACTAAAGGTTTGAATTCAGTACAGGTGAGAGTCTTTGTGAATTAAAACATTTAAGGAGGACAGGTGTGGCTGGATCGGGTTTGCAATAAATATTATTTTAATTATGAAAAAGCAGTATAAATTGTTTGAAATGTAAATTTTGTTAATATCTATAAAGTGGAAGAAAACTTTAAAAACGATGGACGTGATCCTAAATCTTCCATGTAAGTGTTTGAACTGATCTCCTGATCCATTCTAATGTTTTTTAACTCAAGGTACAATACCATGTCCAAAACATGATTTCAATTCCAATGCAAGCCTTTTTTTAATCAGAATCGACCTCGATGATGCTTTGAAACAATGATTGTCCAGTTGTTATTTTAACTACTTAGTTCTCCAGGTAGACAAGGATGTATATTTATTAATCTTTCCCTGGAGATGGCCAGCGCACATGCGTGTTGAAAAACATGTGCGCTTGGCCAAGCGCACATGTTTTTTTTCCAACACTCATGTGCGCTGGCCATCTCCGGGGAAAGATTAATAAATATACATCCTTGTCCAGTTATTAAATTTAAGTGGCACTTAGTTTTGTTGTTGTTTAATTGTCTTCAATGCACACCTATATTGTACATAACAGGTTGCTGTGTGAAGGTCGTTGAATCGGACCAATCCGATTCGGTATTGCTTCAGAAAACTTGTCATAACTTTTGAAAAAAAACCCCTACATTAAACAAAAACCTTGTCAAAGATGAAATTATTGACAATGCAATTCTAATTAAAGTAGACACAATCGTTGCATGATTTCTCAGAAAAAATCGCTCTAAAATCCTGTGTTTTATTGACACACGCTGTGTCAAGTTCTTTTTTTTTCCTTTTTCCCTGTGCTTCATTTTTTTTTATTGTAGACATTGATCTGATTCTGACTGAACCAGATTGGGCTAAGCCCCCGGGGGCAGTCACCTACGAAATGGATATGAGTGTAAGGCTCACGCTTCCAAACCCAGGGGCATTCGGTGACAGAGGACTGAAAAAATAGGGGTCTTTGGGTGAGAGACAGAGTGACAAATTTGCAAAATTTTCGAAAAAAATGGGTGTTTGGGTGAGATTTTTGCAAAATTTTCTAAAAAATAAAGGTCTTCGGGTGAAAATTTCCAAAATGTTCTGCCAAAGTAGGCAAATAGGGGTCTTTGGGTGACAGTGGTAAAGTTTTCACAAAATATGGGGTCTTTGGGTGACATTTAACAAAAAATGGGGTCTTAGGGTGACAACGATACTGAAAAAAGGGGTCTTAACAGCCTTACATACGCGTGGCTTCCAAGATGGGAATGCTCCCCCCGTGGGGTCTTTGGGTGACATTTAAAAAAATGGGGTCTTTGGGTGACAACGATGCTGAAAAAGGGGGTCTTAACAGCTTTACATACGCGTGGCTTCCAAGATGGGAGTGCCCCCCCCCCCCCCCCCGGGGCTAAGCACTGACGTGGGAAAGTGCAATTTTGTTCCAAGATTATAACTTATTCAACAACTTTCAGTTCCTAAGAGGACAAAATCGTTTTAAGCCACACAAGTTCGTAATCAGGGCCCGACATATCGAAGTAAAACACAAAGTTGAAGTCCTTGGGAATTACATGTGGATGGGATGATGAAGCGTATATTCCTAGGCAACCGGAAAGGGATTTTGTCAGGTTGTTCCCCCTGTTATTGCTTTAAGCGGCACTGGCCCATTTCACAAAATATGAAATTTCTTCATTTGCCTGACAAATTATGTTAGGCCATTGGAAAATGCAATGTATTTTACACATAAATAACATACCCAAAAAGATAGGGGCATTAATAAGAGGCCAAAGACATCCAGGTATTAAACTTTAATCAATAAATATGTCTATTACATGAACCGCATATACTCATGCATTGATATTAAAACCACAAAGGTCACAGACCGGGCAAAAACAAGGTGTATGCCGTTAGAATCCAACTCCCCTGTGTTTTCTTGGGTTAAACGCCATTTTCCGTCGTCTGCTGAATTATTGACTCCGACAGTCATTTTATTACAAAACGCTCTGTTTACACATAAGGCCGCTGATTGGGCTACTCATTTTAGGTGGAGGGTTAATGTATATTATATAAGCTTTACCAACCGCAAAAAATACAGTTGAAAAATCTTGTCTCTTTAAAAACTTTCCAGGAGGGTCAAACAGCTTTGCACTACGCAGTGAGAAAGGGCTCCCGCCGAATACTATGCACAGTTTATCTATCGTCACAGCAAAGGCCAATGTACCAAACAAAGAGGATAAGGTCAGTTCGTTTTTCAAATTTGTCTGGGTTCATTGTAAGATACTTTAAATTTGAATGATATTTTATAGGATAGATTTTTAAATGCAGGGGGAGTCCAAAATGGCCGTGATCCCAAATAGGCCGTCCGATATGTATTCCTGAAGTTGGTTGCAATGGACTGCAACTTTGCAAATGAGGAAATTTGACATTTCAGCTATTTTACATGATCCTAGATGACCTTGTACTTTGGAATGTGACCTTTCACCTCTCTACAATTTGGAGAGACCCGGATAGGAACTAAGTCAGTTTGACACGGGGCCTTCAACTTGTAAATGAGAGAAATGTTCTTGATCAGCTGTATTTACAACTTGACCTTTCACAGACCTATGGATTAGTTTACGACTTTGATTGCAGAATTATTTGTAATAGTTAGTTAGTTAAACCAAAGTTTGTAATCCGGTTTTTGTCCCCGTAAACGAGGGTGGCCGGATTAACCTCGCCCTCAGAATACTTGTGTGGGGTGGAGCAAAAGATAATTTGACCGGCTGCCCTACCTGACGTCAATCCAGTTTTCGGCAGTGGGCCTGGCCTTTGGGCAACACCACCATGCAAGGAAGATGTGCTGGATGGCCCGCCGCCTAGCTCTCCAGAGCTGACGCCTGTAGGGTAGACTTCTTTTCATTCTACAAGTGGTAACCAGCTTACCCTCTCATCGGATTCTTAGAAACCGATGGGGTGGCGGTACCAGGATACAGTAGCAGGCCCTCAAAGGAAACCAAACCTGAAAAACCTCTCTCAAATATGGAGATACCCATGGATATGAACTAAGTCAGTTTGCACGTGGAAAATAATATTACTTTTCAGTCTATTTTAAAAAATTGACCCCAGATGCCCTTGACCTGGTATGTGACCACTGAAGTTAGCATATGAAGTTGATGATGGCATTGATGACAAAGTTAAGAGATACGGTATGGACAAAAAACAAAAATGTGTACAAAATTTTGACACAGACACGCAGGTACACACACGGAGCACGTAGGGCCATATGTAATGTTTTCACGGCCAAACCTAACAACGAAACCTATATTTCGGCTTTAAAACATTTGTTAGAGAAAATATTTCGCCTAATGTTCGTATGTGTTAAGGGCGGTTTCAAAGCTCAACCACCGGTCGCTTGCCACAGTCCGGGCCCCACACACGACAACGGAATAAAGCGTGAAACTAATGTTGCGTGAAGAGTCAACTTAATTGAGTGTTCTATTCTTTACCGTTGTAGCCGGACTATGAGTACGCCGGACTATAATTCTACACCTGTGCGTTCAGGTTTGATCAGGTTTCCATTGTTCAAAACACCGTTCATGGGTTGCTCTTCCCATTCACTAGACACGGAATATCGGAGCCTCATGTCACAGCGCATCAAACGGCAAATACGGATCTCTCTGTAGCAAGAGAAGGCGGTGCTGACAAATTCCCAGCACCGCCTTCTCGCCAGCACCGCCTCCTCAGAGAATGCGATTCACACTTTGTCGAATGTTATGAGTGTGAAATCCAATCAGATCAAAAGTGTTTTTATTACCTGACATCAAAGCATGGAATAGGAAAATAAGCTATGCCTCTATGATGAAATTAAGAGCTAAGAAACAGACGACTTATTTTAAAATGGCTGCGCCATCGTTTATTATTTTTTCCGTGGTTCAACAACCATGAACAGAAAGTCGCCCCTAATAAATAAATGCAGCTTTGGTCAAAAAATGAATGAAATTGACTGTATCCTGCAGAAACACCTTGCAACTAAGAAAAGTACACGTGAAATAATTAGAGTCACAAAACAGAAGGAAGAGTTTCATCGCAATTCTTCCATGTCATTTCATTTTCGTCCCAATTAATTGACATTGTGTTAAGCACATAATGAACCTCATTTCGACAAACCTGTTATACTTTATTAGAGCTCTTATCATTTGACTTTTTGTTCAATTCACAATTGGCTTTAATGTAAACATATACTTTTTCCCGCTTAACAGTTGGGTTTAACGCCTCTTCATCTAGCGGTTGTAATGCAGTCACCGGAAATATGCAGATTACTTATCTATGAAGGCAATGCCGATGTGAACAAGGCTGACGAGGTGAACGGCTCATTATCATAATCTGCTTTTATTCCCGTATATTTTGGAATGGGTACAACGATTTCCAGTTGGTACCAATAAGTAGTTACAGTAATTGAGATATTTTGTATCACGTGCCAACATAAATATTAAGATTTTATAAACACAATGTATTCATTGGAGATATTATTCAATAAATCTATGTGTGCGTGTGTTCGTATTTTTTCCACAGAAATCTCAAACGCCACTCTATTTTGCTGCCGAAATCAATTGCGAAGAAGTTTGCCAGTTACTTGTCAATGTCGAAAACACCGATTCCAACATACCAGACAAGGTCGGTAAAATGCAACTGTAAAATCAGATAAATTGTTAAATTTACATCTTTCTCTTTCTATCGTACGCAGGATTTATTTTGTGGTGCGGGATTTCGAGAAAGTGGACGTTTTTTGTAAGAGTGGTCCTTTTTGACCTTTTGAACAAAGGACTTTCTGGTTAAAGTTTTCCTTAATATTTTGACCTTTTCATAAAAAATCAGCAAAAAGTTCACATTTTGCCACTTTTGTGGAATTGTGGTTGGTACAATAAATTATAAATCCTAACCCCCCCCCCGCCCCTTTTTTCGACCACCTTATTATATCTAAAGCATACTCTTTAGGACTGTGTATAATTGGTTTGACAAAGATTTACGAGTTTGTTATACTTATCAATATAATGTATAACATCCGATTAAAGGAGAACCCGTACAACGAATATATTATACAATATACTTTATAAAATAATTATTCAATACATATCGAGTGGTTTCATCGAAAAACGGAATTATATTAATCATAGTAATGAATTTAAACCATAGTCTGAACATGCGCTATTTAAAATTCGCGGTAGTGTATTTGTTATGCGATACGGCCGGCACATTTTCGTCATACATGCCAGAGCAAATACACATTATGAAAGCGTCATGTGTGAAGGTGTATGACGCTACTGTGCCACCACTATCGCATAACACATATACATATCCCATATACACTAGCGCGAATTTCAAAAAGCGCATGGTCAGCAAATGTTTTTAATTGATATTAATGGTTAGTATAATTCCGTGTTTCCATGAAAACACTTGAGATGTGTTCAATAATTATTTTATAGCGTATATTGTATAAGTTATTCTTAGTACAGGTTCTCCTTTAAGATATGTTCTGCTCCATGTTCTGCTTCAAAAACCAAAAAAGGACACAGTGGTGTAGCATTATATTTACCCCCGACATCTCAGATCACCTGGAAACATAGAATCTCAATGTGGAATTACTGAAAATATGTTCCTTACATCCGATTTGGCATTTTGTCCAAAGAAATATCCAACTGATTGGTGTTTCTATAAACCCAAAAAATAGTATGTAATCTAAGGAGCAATAAAGTACTATTTACATGTAACTGGTTTGCATTTAAAATGTACGACAGATCCCAACATACCACATGAACTCAAGTACTATATGCTTTACTAATGAGATTTCTTATCTATTGGGTCGAACAACCATTTACCTGAAAACCAGTAACATGTGGTTTATGAGGGTAAGCACCTTATTACATCCACTTTTCAATTGGTTGCCTATTATCTATAGGATGGATTGACCCCACTTCATGCAGCAGCCAGAAATAAACATACTAATATATGCCAAATGCTTCTGGAGGATGGGAAGGCAGATGTCACGCTGAAGACCAAAGTAAGTGTAACTTTAGGCAGCATTAGCTCTTTGAGCTTGCAGGCGTTTTAGATGAACACTTGTGGACCCAGGATTTCGTTTTTTCCGCGCCCTGTTTTAACGCTAAATTATTTTTGCCCATGATTTTAATGTAATTTGCCTAAATATCAGTTGTTAAATATTTTGGTGGAAAAAAATCAAACCGTCCATGTCGTTGTTATACTAATTAGCATAAATAAGCATTTTAGTGGCGCTATTAACACTTAAGTGCCTAAGGGGGGGGGTCCATAGTACCCAAGATTTGTTTTTCGGCAATTTCTCACTCGTGAAAAATATTTTCGAACTCTAATTTTATGTAATTGTGTAACTTATTGATGCGCTTCTTTCCATAAAAAAATTACTAAAATTTCTTGCCCGTTAATGAGATAATTAGTTTGGGTCCCTAGGAACCCCCCTTAGGCACCAACGGGAGTGTGATTTTAAAAATAAAAATGAGCAACCCTGTTGCCAGAAATATTTTTCTGCTTATGTATGTTCACATGCATGAAACAAAATTAATTACATAATCAGAAAAAATAATTAACCCTTTATGTGCTGAAAAGAAGCGATTCCATCATCGAACGACTGCGCGCCATTACTGTACAAACCTATGGCAAATACGACTGCCCCCACAAAAAATACAAGAATGTACACAATGGTAATGTTTGTATTTAATATATGTAAATTGGTCCTTCTAGAGCAGATATAAACATCAAAATGATTTGCAATGTGTATGCTGTGGAAGCAAGGTCGCGGAAACATCATACTACTTCATGAGCAATTTTGACGCATTTCGAAAACAATGATTTGCCCCTAATTTCCAGACGATAAACCGGAACTCATTTTTATTTCCCCTGTGGCCTTGTCTTATGCCCCCCAAAGGTGTATGAGTTTCATTCATAAATTCCTCAGAAAGTGGTTTCCTTGGTGGGGGGGGGGGCATGGGAGCCCCCCCCCCCCCCCTTAGAGGCACCAACGTGAGTTGAAACACCTTAGGCACTTAGGTGTTAAACCTTTTAATTTTTGCCCCTTTAAAAAACATACTGGATTATTTGTTTTAATTGTTTTAATTTCAATCAACTGTCATTGTTATTATGGTCCTACTATAATTGAGCCAATTTTAATGGAAAATTTATGGGGATTTGGTGTGCGTCATAAAAAAAATCGTTTTTTGGACCACTATTTTTGAATCTGTGTAACCGATTTCATTTTTTTTTTTCTGTTATGTGTTCTTGTTGATGCACCCTTCATTTACCAAAGTGGTGTTTACCACGGGAGTGGCAGAAGACCTTATGTACTTAAATGTGGCTTATTGTATTCGACGAAACGGGCTCGTGCACCCATTGAATTACACGCTTTATTCCCGTTATAATGCATTTTATACTCTGACTGAATAAGGCGTGTAATCCAAGGTTGCACTGAGCCTGTTTCGTTTCGTTTCGTCGAATATAATAAGCCTTTAAATGTTAATCAAACTTGAACATCAATTTACACAAAGTTTTACTCCCTTATCCTACAAAGATACTTTATAAAGAGTGAAGACCTCGAACCAAACAAAGTCCGTGTAAAAGTAGATATATTCCGCCGGGGCCATAGCTCGGGCTCCATAGACAAAACGGACGAAAGCGTGAAACTATTAGGAATATATGGTGTGCAGGGAGAGAAAATCTTATTTTGCCAATAGTAATAACCACCGGCCCATATCAATTGTGTTTTTGAGGTAACAAACTCGCATTCTATTTCCCTTGCTAACAGAACGGCAAAACGGCTCTAGATCTATGGCCGAGGAATAGTATGCGGTATGAACGACGAAATCCGGAAAGACCACTGAAGGTTATTATCCGTTATTTTGTATTGCCACCTTGTCCGTCTCCCTCGTCTATCGAAATAAGTCCTGTAGTTTTTAGTAGTAGTAGTAGTATACCTATCGTCATGATGTTTGAGGAATTCATTTCATCTGGTGAGATGGCTTGTTGCTTAAGGGTAGCCAAATTGTTTCAAGCAGATATAAACAATTTACTAAATCTACTCACCTTATCTTTCATCAACTTCGCAAGGACATATTCTTTACTGTCATTGCAAATGCCGGGATATCCCCAGAGATAGGATAAATTATAAAGCTATGTTTTCCGTCCTCCCAAATGTGATGTACAAGTTAGTAGTTTCAGTGCATTACTTCCATCTGGACAAAAGGTTGCACACTTTTCTCTCCGTACAGTACAATCGTCCCCCTCTCCCCCGGACAATTTAACATCTGAATTGGTGTTACAGGGCGCCTAACAGTACTCAACATTAATCGTGGGAAGGGGGAGGTTTTAGGAATTTACGCAAAATTCAACTTGATATCAAAAAGTTCAATTTCGTAACTTCAAAATGACCGAATTAGTTCAATGTAAAAGACTGATTCACAAGTGTGGGCCAACTACCTTGACAAGATTGTGTGCGCTAAGTCGTAAAAAATTCGTATAAAGTCATTTTTGGCCAGAAAAAGAAACGGATAAAGATCAACACTAAATTTGGCAAAATAGACACACAAGAAAAGCTACTTTGATATCCGTATTTAAAATGTATAATATCTTGTCGCTTAGGGACGGTCACAAATCATCATTGATGTATTTTTGGGCCTATATGACGATATGATTAACGTTAGAAACATAATCAAAGCTATACTTTTGTCATGATCTTCTTGCAATATCTAATCGTAAAAATAAAGCACTCACACCCAAAAAAGGCCACTCAGCTTAACTGTATCGTTTTGCGTGAACTTCTTCACAATATTTGCTAATATTTTTGTTGAAGCGTCTTTATTTCGTTGTTTAGGTGTATAAAACGTTTATAATTGAGTAGATTACAAACCGATTAATCCATACTATTGTGCCAATTTTTCACATTGAATAGTTTTGCTCAAATTCAGACAGGCCACGATATGCCAATAATAATAAAATAACAAACAAATAAGGTGAGGTAACTCCCAAGCTTTTATATGTTTGCATATCGAGAAGCTGTATTAGGGGAGTATCTACGGAGGGTATCCCCTGACCGCCCCCACGGACTCTACCAAACCAACTTTTTTAGCTTCGTTTATGGTCCTATAAACACTTTTGAGATGTTTAACCAAAATAAATGTCCGGCACTCTGGCGATATTCAGGATGGCGTCCAAAATGGCCGCCAAAATTAGGCAAAATAAGAAAATTGGGTATTTAACATCAAAAACATGTAATAAATTCAATAAAAGTCATGTTTCGAATATAGCGTACCTGGTCATTGCATTTAAATTCTGGTATATGGAAGTTTGTTATCCTATCAACAATCCAAGAGGCGCCCAAAATGGCCGCCAAAAAGCAAAGTTAGAAATCAGGAATTTAAATTTCAAACAAGTATAAATTCATAAAATTAATGTTAAGAATGATAGCTACCTGGGTTATTGGCATTTAAATTCAGTATTTAAAGTTTTGCCATATCTAAAAATCCAAAATGGGGCATAAAATGGCCGCCAAAATTGGGCAAAATTAACAGGGTATTTAATATAAAAAATTTTTTTGAGTAAAATTAATATTGAGAAAGAGGTCCTGTGTTGGTCATTTAAATTTCTAGTACATGATTTTTTTGCCATATGTCAAAATCCAAGATGGCACTCAAAGGCCGCCAAAATAGGCAAAATTGAAGAAATTGAGTATTTAATAGCAAACATGTAATAAATTGGTAAAATTACAATTTAGATAAGACTTGCTTGGTCATTGGCATTTAATTCTAGTATTTCTTTTTTTGCCATATCTTAAAATCTGAACGTCCTAAGCAACACCCAAAAAGGCGCAAAATATGTAACTCGCAGAAACTTGTACACATTAATCTCCGAGTGTAGCAATTGGTAAAATAATACACCTACTCTACCTACCTCCAGCGGTCTGATTCTGCACCAGAAGGCCAGCCTGATGAAAGATCATTGCGGTGGAATTCAAGCCCCAGGAAGGTATACCTAGGTATTTTCTGGGAATCCCTAAAAGCCTATAGCTAACCACCTGCCTAAGCCAGCTACATTATAATTTGCAACAAAGAAAAAAAGGCTTCTAGGGGCACCCATACTGGTGTCCAGATGTTTACCATTTACCTGCAAAGAGGGCCGCAATAGCCATCTACCCAATCTTGCCCATACATCTTTTGGGTACACTGTTTGGAACATGTGGGGAGTCAATCAACCCGGCAGCATCCAGAATGTCAAGACAAGAAAGCCCCAGAATAGAGCACCCAAGAAGTGAATTGGGAATGGGTATCATGAAGACATGGGAAGTAGGGTTTCCCCAAAATCCCCGGTAAAAAAAAAAAATCTTGACATTTTTGCGCAAGCACTTCGGATGCCATTGTGGTGGGATCCATCGGTCTTAAGTGCCATGTCAAGCCCCCCCCCCCCCCCCCCCCCCCCCCCCCCCCCCCCCCCCCCCCCCCAACCACCCCCCCCCCCCCCCCCCCCCCCCCCCCCCCAGGTCTAAAAGGCTTCTCTGACGTTATGCTTGATGTCCTCTGAATTTTCTCCCAGTACATGTTTAAGTTACAATTTAAGAGCCCTAGCTCACCAGACACTGAACTTCGCAAGCTTAAGCTTCCCTGACCGCTGATCAAACTGGGAGAAAATGGTTGAGGTGGAATTAGATAAGGTTTGATTTTTGCTAAACACAACCGGGGCAAGAATGTAACCATGTCTTCTCTTTTCTGTCAAACCGAGGTGGGCCCTCCAATAGCACGGTCTTGAACCTATTACACAACATGTGGCCAACTGGCACCGTCAACAAAACAACGCCTTCATCTTGGGTCAGGTCCAAGGTATTGAGCTCCACAAGGGCCTCAAAGTCCTCTGAGGCAAGGTGTTGAGCAGTAGGAAGGACCCATTTGTGGAAAACAACCCATACCCGGAAGCTTCCCGCAAATATTCCTTTAATAGGGGACAGATAGGTCCACATCTCAAAGAACCTGTCAAACCTCTCTCATGGTGTACAGCGGCAATGGCAGTTCTAAACCTGGCAAGCCTGTTAATAGCGGCCTAGCTGTTGTCATTGGGATTCACTTACTGGTCCCGAGCCCCACAGCCCATGCAGACTGTCCATGTCGAGTAAACTCTGCTGCCAAGATGGTCACCTAGGCGTCACGACCAGCACCAGATTATGTTTTGACTGGGACAACCTCTCAAGTACCCTAGGGATCATAGCCACCGGCGGAAATCCGTAACTTATGTTTTGCCAATCTCCGTCATTGCGTACCCCTTCCGACTGCCTTTTTCGGCCACACACCTCCATGTAAAGTATTTGGAATTAGTATTCAAATGAGAACGCGAACAGATCCACAGTGATGATGACCCCTGGACATTGGGGCCATGTAAGTCTTAGGAACTAGAACATTTCCAATCCTATGAGGTGCTTCGCCTGCAAGTTTCTGCACCATCAAGCAGCATGTGGAGCGTTTCCCAACAAGCCTCCGTCTCTTGTTCCGCCCTCGTTCAGGTAGGTGCTATAACTGTCTGTTGTCGCTGCGGACTAAGGGTTTGGCCGTGTGGATAACGGTGTCACAGTCCAACGAAGTGCCCATAATCGCTGTCAAAAGTTCCAGCACGTATGATGTTCTGGCGGGCCTGGTTGGTGTCCCCCTGCCTGACATTGTCAGTCTAAAATATGAATAAGCCCCATCCGAGATTGGACGCATCTGTCGTCAAGGTCATGGAGGGTGCCTGATGGGAAACATACCCAAAAGTAAGTTGGGCGTATGCATCCCGCCATTTTGATTTCTAAAATGAGCTCGAAGAACCGAGAGTTGGCAGAGTCAAAGGATGAACCAATGGGTAGAATCACTGAGAAGGAAATTTGAATTCGCCTCATGTATGACGCCTACACAATGGAACCATTCCTAACCCTCCAGCAGGCTAACCACCAGTTTTTGCAAAAACCTAAGCACAAATGTGACGGTGCTGGATTTTGGCTATGGATCATCTCTCACACTGTGTCAATCTTGGACACTCTGGTACGATGGTGTTTTACCCTCCTGGTCTGCAGTCTGTGACACGCATCCCAGAAACTAGGGGTGCTGGACGGTGCCCAAATGGGGATTTGGCATAGTCGATACCAAATCTGAAAGGCTCCACCAAACGGCAACCTTTCCTGGACTGCTTCCGTCTGAGGATTCTAAGCAAGTGAAATGCATGTATTATTTTAACCAATTTACCACGCTTTGAGATGATGTTGTACAATTTTGTTGCATTTACTTACTATTTTGGGCACCATTTGGATTTTTAGATATGGCAAAAAATTCAATTACTAGAAAATAATGCAAATAGATCCCTCAACTAATCTAATGTCACCACTTTCATTGGTTTGGAATTAAATACCCTCATGTTCTTTCTTTAAAATTTTGCCTATTTTGTGCCATTGAGGGTGCCAATCTGGTTTTTTATATGTAAAAAATTCAAATACTAGAAATTAATGCCAATGACCAGGCAGTTAAAATAATTTAACCATGTTTACAATGTTTGTTATTAAATTACCGCCCATTTTCTTTCATTTTGCCTTTTTGTCGGCCATTTTGGACCCATCTTGATTTTTTAAGATATGGCAAAAACTCACATCCTAGAATTTAAATGCCACTGACCATGCAGCTATCGTCCACCATTAATTTTATGAATTTATTACTTGGTTTTGATATTAAAATACCTGAAGTTTACTTTCAGTTTGCCTATTTTGGCGGCCATTTTGGCCCATCTGGATGTTTTAGTATAGACATGGCAAAACTTCAAATAGCTAGATTTTACATGCCAATAACCAGGTAGTTATAGCTTAACATTAATTTTATTAATTTTATTTTACATTTTTGAAGGATTAAATACCTGATTTTCTCTAATTTTTTTCCTATTAGAAAGTAATTTTGTAAGTTTTTTTATTTTTTTTTTGGGCTTTTGTTTTCCTCCCTTTTTTTCTCCATCCTTGGTTTTTTAGATATGCACAAACTTCAAGTACTAGCATTTAAATGGTTCAATGACCATACAGCTATATTCTAACTCATTTTATGAATTTATGACCTGTTTTGATATTCTACCAATTTTTCTTTAATTTTGCGCTATTATGGGCGGCCATTTTGGACTCCATTTGATAATCGCCAGAGGTGGCCGGGAAATTTTATTTTTGTTAACAATCCTCAAAAGTGTTATAGGTACCAGATAAAACGGAGCTAAAAAGTTGGTTTGGTAGAGTCCTGTGGGGGGTCAGCGGATCCCTCCGTAGATACTCGACTTAGATGATTACCACAATGAATACCGGGGATTATCGCTTTTAGTCTCATTGGTATTATGACGCTAAAATGTGTCTTTACAGTGCATATTTCAGTTTAAATAGGTAGCTCATTGAAAAACAGGAGTAGATAGGCGTAAATACGCATTGCATTGGAATAAGACTCATCACCCCCTCTCCTTCCACTCCTTCCTCTCCTCCTCCAGCCACCTCTTCCTCCTCCTCCTCCTCTCCTCCTCCTCCTCCACTCTTCCTCCTTCTCCTCCTCCCCCATCATCATAATCGGTTATCTGTAAGATTTCAATTTTGTTTTCATTTTTTGATTTTCATGACTTTATGGTTTTGAAATTAATGCAACTTGAACCTTGTGGTGTTATTTATTTCCCAGGCTAATTAAATTTTTATAAATAGGAATGCTTTACTCCTAGAGCATTCTTGACTTTTTTTGGGACATTTGACTACGTGGATATAATCTCAATTTTGTATTTTAGTACCTGTAGTCACGATTTAGACATGTTAGTACGAAAGAATAAACCAATTACTCCGCTCTCTTCAACGTCCACGCAGATGCACGCGACGCTCTCTACAACACACACCTGCACGCGAGAGTTCGCGCACATCGACCACACCCATGGCTTATATGCTATCTATATATATATATATTATCTATATATATCTTATATATAGAAGGCTCTAACGTGGCTCTATTGATATTATTTATAGGCTCTATAACATGTTTTGAATAATTCCGAAAATATCCATTAGTTTTTTATGACCATGTTTATATGTTTGCCGAGAAATTTTCCGGAGCTTCTTAGTGTTTTCAAAACATTATCGCCTATCCGAAATTGGCAAATCTCGGTTTACCCTACTGATTGACATAGTTTGCATTTGAAGGTTTTAAAGTAAGGTCATGCAATGGATTTTGTGATTTGATGTATTCAGTCATGGCAACAGTATAAGAAAGAATGATTGAACACATATAAATCTATATATATATATATACTATATATTTATATATAATTATATAATATATAATAATTCTACAAAATCAGGGTTGTGGACATGGGTCTTTGTTATATCGTTTTTTTGGCGTTATGTGGACATTCTAGGCGGCACATAACGCCTCCTTTGTATTGCTGTTTTATTCCGTTATAAAACATAGAAGTGTACGCAAATTTATGCAAATTTCTTCAAATTTTGAAATTTTGTTCATACGGGCCTGTTCTAAGAAGCTTTGTTTGGAGACAGCCTGTTGTACAACTCATTAAAACCATGAATATGTATCCGGTCCACGTAACGTTGGATATATATTATATATATATATCTTAAAATATATATTATATATATATATACATCATATTAAACAGTATTATTCAGGTACTATCTTTGGAATCAGAGTGATCAATCCCATTACAGGAGAGCGTAAAATAAATTGAAAAGATAAGACCTCGGAAAGGCAACCGGTACTCTGAGTAACCCTATGATCGTAAGTGCGGGTAATATGCCGTGAACTCAGAGTAACGGTTGCCTTTCCAGAGTCTTATACTTTGTAAATTGATATATATATATATATATATATTATTTGAAACTCATTATTTGAAGTTAAGTTAATACCATTTTAGCTTCCAGCATGGAAGACTTCCACCTTTTAAAATATGCATGTTGTGACCTCTGTCTATGAAGATTAGAGCCGTCTATGTTTGCTAATATTATTGATATTTAGTGCACTTTAACTCCTTTGATTCATATGGTATTTGAATTTTTTCTTTCTAACAACATTCTTTTCCCCCAACCGAGAAATAATACAAATTTACTATTGGCTGTACTTTACTTGGTTTGAACTTCAAAACACGTGAATTCCATACTTTTAATGCATTACATGTTCAAAAAGGTTGTTTAAGATAGCTTGTTTGAGTATTTAAGTGACCTGTCGCTAATTGTAAATATCTTATACTGCAAATTCAGTCCGTTAAAGATATCACATTTGTCCACGCAGTCCTGAAAATTCTATGTAAATCCATGGACCATTCTAAAGTTACAGACCTGCAAGTAAACCAACCCAGCACCTTTTTTCCACGCACAAATACACGCTTGGACAAAGTGTTGGCACACTTTCTTACCGTACGGTAAATCGTCCCCCTCTCCCCCGGAACAATTTTGAAATCTGAAATTGTGTTACAGTGCGCATAACAGTACTCAACATTGATCGTGGGGAAGGGGGAGGTTTTTATGGGATAGCAAAGGCTTCAAGCTTGATATCAAAAAAAGTTCAATTCCTAACTTCAAAAATGGCCGGATTATGTCAATGTAAAAGAGCTGAGTTCCACAGATTTCCAACTACTTTTGACAAAGATTGTAGTAAAGTGGCTCAACCATGTGCCTTGACTAAATGCTAACCTCGGAAATTGAGAGTGATATGCTATCAGCTCATATTGTCTCTCTGAACCCCCTATAGGTTTTTTACGCTACCAATTAACATTCCACAGAGTTAACCCCTTGGAATGTGTATCACCAGGTGTAGCACGTGCACACTGAAAAGACTTAAGAGAGCAATGTCCAGAAACTGATTCAAGTCAATACAGTCAAAATATTGAATAATAATAACATGGTAATCCTCTTAGCTAAGTCGTTGTAAATGAATGGAATGATCCTCCAACTTTGTTACTTCTAGAACTTACAAAACAGAAAAGGCAAAGAAAAAATAATCTGTCATTTATTTGCTTTGACCTTTAAAATCAAAAGCTCCTATGTGAAATTGGACCCCGCATTCCATCCTTTGTAATGTGTCAACTTACTGCAAACATCAAAGTACCCTATATGTTCACTCTGCTTAAATTTAAGGCAATTAATTTTAGAATGGATTCTCTTGTAGCCAAAAATCATATCTGATGTATTATGATTGTTGTTGCGCACAGTTCTGAATAGAAATCTCATTTTGTGCACATTAGGTTTTAAAAGTGTGGCCCATATTTTACATTGTGGGGTAAGATGGGCACTATGGTTCACCCCGTTTCCGATCATTTAAAACACCGGATCAATAGATACTTTTATCCACTCTTACCCCATTTTAAAGAAGAAACGGAAACGCATTTGAAAAACATAGCTTCCCCCGACGAAAAATCCAAATGGCGCCAAATTGGTGTGAATTAGTTTTGTCCATAAGTTTGTTCAAAAGCAGCACATGTTCGTTTTTGGTTCAATTCATTTAATTTTGATGGCGAACATGTTTCAGTGTGGTATATCATTGTACGCACGTTTATCTCACCATAGTCTTCCGTTCTCTCGAAATTGCTCTTTTAGCTCCAACTTGCCCAAAGTAAGTTTCAAATCAAATGTTTAGTTTTAACTGCTGAAACATCGTTGTAGACACTGAGTACATCAACAGCAAAACACGGATAAGCAAGTCATGTTGCTCTGTAACGCGATCAAAATGACTCATTAGAATCACCGAGTGACCCCACCAGAGTGTGTGGACGAGAAAACGTGGTCGCCCATCAACACATGGGAGATGACCTAAACTCAAAAGTATTGGGCCAACTGGAGCAGAATTTATCAAGGTTTCTTCAGAGAGGGTCTCCTCGTAATTCGACGCCCTGTATATGGATATGGCACAAAAAGTATCTCGCTCTATCTCAGCCATTTTTGCACGCTTTTTACAAGCGAGGTGTTAAATGAAAGAGCAAGCCATAAGCAACAAAATGTATATTTCAAAAACTTTCAAAATGGTCTGACTTTGGCACAATACTGATCGAAAAACATGCCGAGATACTTTTTGTGCCAGGTGTATATTGTAGTCTTTGTTAAAGACCGGATTTTACTATGTCCTGGGGGTAGCTGATATTACCCGGTGGTTTGTATTTACAATGGAGAAATACATTTACAAGGCCTGTAACCCAGACTAAGATATTGCTGTCAATGAAATGATCAATGCTGTTATCATTGCAGTTTTATTTTAATGTTGCTATCTTTCTTTTTATGAAAGGAAATAACAAGCTATCTTGGTGGTTATTTGTCACAAATTACTACGTATTAAGATTTAACTGTCTATTTTTAGGAGGCCAACATAGATAAGTTGATGAAAACTGGCAGTAGTCCCGTCAAGACTGTGAAGTTGTTTCTACTGGGCCATCCACACAGAGGAAAGACAACTCTGAGAAGATCTCTATGCAGAGTAAGACCAACTTTCATATTAATCGTGGATAGAATTGTGCAATTGCGCATACTCAATTGGCATCATTCAGAACGAGGCTTGCGTGTAGAATTTGGGATTGGCATATTGTACCATTGTGTTAAACTGATTAAAGTGAGATAACACACGGATGAGTCCTTGAAGATACCAAAGAAGTTCATAAGATGTGATTTAAATCTACTTTGATCATGAATGTTTATTTTTCTCTGATGATGGATTCACTGGATTGTGGAAGGCTCAGCCCTCTAATATGGATGCCTCTAGGGAAGAATTATTTTTACTCAGTTTGTAACACGTGTTCTGTGGATTGTATTCTAGGGATTCTTTGCTTCAGTGATGAAGGGATTGGTTCCTGAAAGGTCAAGAAGGTCAACACCGGGCATTAAGATAAAGGGCGAGCGTATTAGTGGGGCTGGCTTTCTGATATGGGATACAGCCGGTAAGGTAGAACTTCACGTCACCCAAGCAATGCTACTTGGCATCAGGAATGGCATCTTTGTTGTTGTGTACGACTCTTGCAATGTTAACGATGAACAAATAGAAGAGGTATGAAAACTTGTGACAGATAAAATATGAGAAGATAATATTTCCAGCTTGACTAATTAAGAATATAATTAGATTATTACTAACAGTCAGGCAGCAGGTTTCACGCTTTGTGCCTGATCTAGCGTGTGTATTTAAAAAACGGACCATACCCAATGCCGAATCTTTTTTGCTAAGTTTTTCCGCAATAATAAAGCTTAAATGGGCAGCTCGCAACAGTCGGCACTGGCAGGATAAACGGTTATTTTTGAAATAACCTTTTCTTGAAAATATCTAGTAAAAATAAAAAAATAGACAGGGCACGGGGTTTTGTCGCGAAATGCACCTTTAAGCTACGTGTTTAACAGTCCTGGGTTGTATTAATTAGAGAATAAAAATTAGGATTTGTTGGTTTGACTATCTAATATCGTGTCCTATTGGATGGCAGTCCAATTTTTGAGTCGAGTAGTGGGTGTTTAAGCACGAAAAATTTTTATTTCAATAATATAGTTAGAAGGAAAAATATGCCCTCGCTGTTCAAAAATGAACCAAACCCCGTACTAGCTGCGTTCCAGTGCGTAACCTTATTACACGCGCAGTAAACACTTGCGCGCCGACGCGCTATCGAATATCATCTCGATAAGATAGGCAACACCAATGAATGCGGTTTGCCTTACTAAACCCCGGCCCACTGAATAAGAATTTCAGTAGAGCAGAAGAAGTTCCAATAATTGTTATACGTTTAGTTTTTGTGATTATTTTCATCGACGGTTAGTTGAGCCACTGGCTACGGTTCATCAAAGCAGGACACGATCCTACTGTGGAAGCGAAACCGATTATCGTTTTAGTCGGGAAACGTAGAGGACCAAATCGAGGATTGATAGAGGTAAAAGCAATAGAAAAAAAAAAGCAAGGAAAGACTTCCATATGTATTCCCTTTAAATTTTACAGGAAACCCAAATGTTTTTTGTTTATATTATGGCCTAATATTACAGTATTCTCATTTTCTGTTTTTAAAAATATTTTTAATTCAAAATTCAATGATATGAATGCCAGATATGATTGAAATGCCAGATTATCTTATGTCATTCATGCAAGAGAAAAATGGATTGCAAACATCGGTGATTTCCGGCTAATGTCATCAGTGTGAGATCAATTGGACCGTGTTAAGTTATGTTTAGCATAATGCCATTACTGCTAATCGCAATACTTTTGGAGTGGAGAAAACAGTGTGAGTATAAATAGTGCAAAAAATAAAATAATCAGAATTAATTTTTTAAAATTAATAATTTAAAATATTGCATCACATCAGTAAAGTAAAGCCTTTGTCATATGTGTAGTCTTTAAAAACTTAGAGCTTCAGTTTTTGGAATCCATTTCTCTGTCCATTTTGTTGTGCAAAAGTAGACTTTTGCCGATTATTATAGACGCGACTTTTTGGAGGAGAGGGTGGCAAGAGGAGTTGAGGGTTGGAGGTGGGAAAAAAAGTTCAGCTGACCCAGGTCGATAAAATCAAAAATAATATAAAAAAAGAAAAATTCTAACACAATATAAAGGATCGCAAAAATAACACATTTTGTTAACTAACTTAGAACTTCGAGGGGTTACATAGGGGAATTCTTGACTCAAGGAATGCTAACGCAAGAAAAATTGTTTGGGGTATTGCTTATCTTGGCCCCCTCTCCTTAAGGCACCGTTTGCTGCACATAACAATGGACCTTAGACATCACAGAGGGACCCCCCCAGGTGTGGACCCAGAGCAAAAACTGTTCGCCCCAAAACATGGAGAGATGCCGACCAACTGTATTGGTTCCAACTTGGACAAGAAATTATCAAGTTTGCATTCCAGAGAGAGGGGCTCCTCAATTATCGACGCCCTGGATTATGGATATGGCCCCCAAAAAGTATCCTCGCTCTATCTCCCCCTTTTTGCACTGGGGGGGAAGCTTTTTTACAAACGAGGTGTAAATGAAAGAGCAAGCCCATAGCAAAAACAAAATGTATATTTCAAAAACTTTTCAAAAGTGGTCTGACTTTGGCACAATACTGATCGAAAAAACATGCCGAGAATACTTTTTGTGCCAGGATTGTATAATTGTCGGGTTCGGTTTCGTTAAAGACCGGATTTTTACTATGTCCTGGGGTAGCTGATATTACCACCCAGGTTTGGTTTGTATTTACAATGGAGAAATCACATTTACCCGGCTCCTGTACCAACACACGCGACACAAAACCACGAGAAGCGGCGAAAGAAACAGACAATTATATAAATGCTTCATTAAAACTGATCATGCTGTTATCATTGCAAGTTTTATTTTAATGTTGCTATCTTTCTTTTATATGAAAGGAAATACACAAGCTTATCTTGGTGGTTATTTTGTACCAATACTACCGTATTAATGCTTTAACGTCCCTATTTTTGAAGAGGCCAACATAGATAAGTTGATGAAAACTGGCAGTAGTCCCGTCAAGACTGTGAAGTTGTTTCTGATGGGGGCCATCCACACAGAAGACCGACATACTCTGAGAAGATCTCTTCATGCAGAGTAAGACCAACTTTCATATTAATCGTGGATAGAATTGTGCAATTGCGCATACTCAATTGGCATCATCGACGAGGCTTGCGTGTAGAATATTGGGTTTGGCCATATTTTCTAACCAATTGTGATTGTAACCTGATAAAGTGAGATAACACCCGAGACTGAAGTCCCTCTTGAAGATACCAAAAGCAGTTCATAAGATTTGATTTTTAATCTCACTAAATCTACTTTGATCATGAATGTTTATTTTTTCTCTGATATGAGTCACTGGAATTGTGGAAGGCGTCAAAGTCGTCCTCTAATATGATGCCTCTAGGAAGAATTTTTTTACCTCAGTATTGGTAACACCCGTGTTCCTGGGGGGATTTTATTCTAGTGATTACTTGCTTCAGTGATAAAGGAATTGGTTCCCTGAAGTCACAAGAAGGTCAACCCGGGCATTAAGATAAAGGGCGAGCGTATTAGTGGGGCTGGCTTTATGATATGGGACAGCCGTAAGGTGTTAGAACTTCAACTTCACCCCCAGCCCATGCTACTTAGGCAACTGAATGGCAATCTTTGTTGTTGTGTACGACTCTTCTTGCAATGTTAACGATGAACAAATAGAAGAGGGGGGTATGAAAAACTTGTGACAGTAAAACTATTAAAGATAATATTTCCAGCTTTTGAACTATTAGGAAGAATATAAATCTAGATTTATTTTCTAACATCAGACAGGTCACGCTTTGTGCCTGATCTAGCTTGGTATTTAAAAAAGGACATACCATGATGCCGAATCTATTTTTTGCTAGTTTTTTCCCCGCAATAAAGCTTAAATTTTAAGTTCACATCCGGCACTGGCAGGATTAAACTGTTATTTTTGAAATACCCTTTTTTTGAAAATTCTCGTGAACAATAAAACACTAGAGGCACTGGTGTCCGGAAAAGGCACCTTTAAGCTACGTGTTTAACATTCCTGGGTTGTTTAATTAAGAGAATAAAAGAATAGGATTTGTGTTGTTTTGCCTAATCTAATAATCGTGTCATAAATGGATGGCAGTCCAATATTTTTGTAGAGTGGTTGTGTTTAATCACCAAAATAATTGGTATTTCAATAATATTAGTTAGAAAAGGGAAAAATATTCCTCTCTGTCCATAAACTGAACCCACCCGTACTAGCTGCGTGCCGATTCACCCTTATACACGCGCGAGTAACCACAACTGCCACTGCCGACGCGGCTATCTCAACTATCATCTCGTATAGATAGGCAACAACCAATGAATATTGCGTGTTTTGCTTACTAAACCACCCCCGCCCACTGAAAAACGAATATTCAGTTAGATGCAAGAAAGTTTCAAATAATTGTTATAACTTTTATGTTTTTTGCTGATTATTTTCAAGCGACGGTATTGAGCCCCTGGCTTACGGTCCATCAAGCAGGAACAACGCATCCTACTGTGGGAAGCGAAACCGATTATCGTTTTAGTCGGGACACGTAAGAGCACCAAAATCGGAGACCAATTGATAGCGGTACATAGCATAGAAGAAAAAAAAAAGCAGGATAAGACTTTCCCATAATGTACATCCCTTTTAAATTTCTCCAGGACCAAATGGGTTTATTGGTTTATATTTATGGCCTATATTACAGTTATTCTCATTTTTGTTTTTTTAAAAATATTCTATTTCGAATGTAACTTTTTGTGAAAAATTCATTAGCAGATTTATGAAATTATTCTTAAAATACTTTCTTAAAAAAAAAAATGGATTTCACATAGGTGTGATTCCGGTACATGTCCTCACTGTGCGATCATTGGACCGTGGTTTAAGTTAAAAGTTTTATGCATAATTGCTACTGGTAATACACTTTTCGGTATTGGGAGAAACTATTTTGTGAGGTATACAATATTGCTCTAATCTGATCCAGAAACTCAATACCATTATTTAATAATTAAAATATTGCTATCACAATCAGTTAAAGTCACCTGTCCCATCTGCTTCGGTCTTTAACTTAGAGCTTCAGTTTTTGGAAGGAATTTACCAATTTTCTCCTGTCCATTTTGTGGTGCAAAAGTAGACTTTTTTCGATATATACGGCCTTTTTTGGCGATATTGGCAGCGATTTGGCGATTTTGGCAACCCCGTGAACCACACACACCTAACAACACACAATTCCTAAACCATATAAGGGCCAAAAATAACAACATTTTGTAACTCCTTTAGAACTTCCGAGGGGTTACATATGGAATTCTTGCTCAAATGAATTGCTAAGCGCAAGAACAATTTGTTTTGGGGTATTGCTTTTAGCTTGGTCCCCCTCTCCTTAAGGCAAAACACCGTTTTGCTGCACATAGAAATCGTTTTCGGGTCCCTGTTATTCCTGTCCACATATTCCAATCACTAAACCGTTTGTACTTTGAGATATGTTACAAATGTCACTGAACCAATCCTCATGAAAAAGACTTGGAACCCTTTAGAAACTCTAGTGATAAACGTTTCCCCATCCCCCCATGAAAGTTGAGAAACGACAATTGCAACTCGGCATCATTTTGCAAGGTGTCCAACAACATTGAACGATAGGGAGAGGAGAAGGGAAAGTAATGCTTAAGGTACACCAGCTTTACTCATAACTTCACACTACACTATACAAATCACACATAACCAACTTTATTCGAGGATTGTAGCTCCTGGCTATTTTTTGTGTATCTTGGCGTAAGTTTTTGCATTGCGGCCGTGGTTCCTGCTTTCTCTGTTGTTTTTTTGCTGGTGTGGTGTTTTTGAATGGCATCAACATTGATGTAAACACCAGCGTTCCGTATTATTTCCAGCAAAACAGACTTCCGATGAAGAATCTACCATTTTGCAATAAAATGTTTGCCGACCATATTGATGTTTATGAGAAGCCCATTTTGGTGGACGGCCCAACGTGCACGAATCAGATGAGATGAATTGTATTCTGAAAGCCACACTGTAATAAACTTGCGAACCGTTTGCGGGTAGGAACATTTATAAAGAGTTTTGATGGACGCATAATCTTTATTTTCACTTAATGTAATTTTGCAGATGGCCCTTGCTTAAACCCCCCCCAATAGACAAGTGTGGCGGGAACCACCCCTTTTCCCCTCCTATGGATCGAATGATATAGCGTGGGTAAGTTGCAGAGGCCGAACTCTGCGTCCTTGTACTATCGAGAACCACTGAAGCCCCGGAATCCCTTTTCGCCTTTACGTTCTAAGTTTAGTTTATTGACATCTACCTCTAACGCATACATTTGGTTACAGCCCCTGCAGTGAGGAATGACATTGAGAAGATTTTTGCGGGTCTTTTTACAACAATACCCTGCCTTACCCCCTTACAACTTACCCTCCCCGCTTCATACTATTATTTTTATTAATACTCCCTCATATC